>VYZW01054290.1:0-36158 GCA_013401315.1 Balaeniceps rex | reverse complement strand
CTATAGAAACTAAAAATATAAAATTAATATGGTGGGTACACTATATTGAGTTTCATTCACTAAATTAAATATTATCACCTTATCTGAAATACTTGATATCTAAAAAATATTCCTACTCTGTTTATTTAAGAGATAACATATACTTTTATTGATGATGTTGTGAATTTTTTTGGTATTTGGTGCCTTGATTACAGAATCAAATATATGGAGCATTTTAAATGCTCTTCATTAGTATTGTTTATCGTAAACAGGTGAAAAAGTAAAAATGCTGGTTTGTGTCCCATTAAGACAAAAAAACCATTTCTTATGAATGAGATTCAGAAGTCTGGAGATCCACCTTGGACTCAGCTACAAATTCCTGTATGATTCCACCTTACCTTTATGTAAAATGAGTTAGCTGTGGCTACAGGTCCAAGAGGTATCTGGATGCTGCAGGTGCTGAAAGTCTACATGAATTGGAGGAGAGACAGGAAATACTCATGCAAGAGAAATCCAATAACAGTTAAATGTAAAGACAGCAACTCTGGCTCATGAAAGCAGTGAGCTGGAAACTGTTGGAGGCAGGGAAATATTCCCAGAGAATCATCTCTTCTTGCTCTTCCCTAAGTGCCTGTTTCTGATGCCTACCAAAGACAGGACACTGGCACCTTCTAGGTCTTTTTTCTGTCTCAGTCTTCCAAGGCTGCTCTTCACAGGGTGATAATGCCACATGAAGTATTGAGCCACCTTCACGGCAAAAGGAAGAAGGCTGTGAAATATTATTCCTGTATGAAGAGGTTGAATAAACACCTGCCAGGCATTAAGTGCTTTGGATCCTGCCTTAGAACAAGACAGTGAGTGGAATGACTTGCTGAAGTGCCTTCTAGCATATGTTTCTAGGATTTTCACTGATATTTGAGAATTAATCTCACCAAGAAGATTTTCCCATCTGGATTAATCTCGTATCATTGTATCTTAAATGACTACATTTTCTGCGTACAGCCATGCCTGGCTCCCTTAATAGTCAAGGAAGGATGGGCTGAATCACCTTCTTAGGACCTAACATGTTAACTGCCTTCCAAAAGGACCTCTGTCTCCTCTACAGCATTCAGAAAAAACTAGTGAATATACCATTAACATAAATACCTCATTTGAATACACAAAGTTTTGAGGGAAGAATTCAGGTTTGTATGTGCAGCAAAGTTCTCATCACATGTAAGGTTGCACAATGTGTCTGTAGAGACTTAAAACATTTCTCCAATTTTATTTCATCCTAGACTTTTGGATAGAGGAGGGCTGCAGAGTTCATCTGTAACCCAGAGTCCAATGGCCTGTTTTCTCAGAGATCTGTTATGTTAAAATAAAAATAGTATCCCTGTACAAATGAGGTATACTGTAAGCCAACGCACTTTGTGCTGGTTTAGTACTGCAAATGATCAAACCTTATCAAGTTCTTATTATGTTTTTAATAATATTTCAAGTTTATGTGAGAGTGCATTTGTCCAAGAAGAAGAGAAAAAAATTACTAAATAGTCTCTTCAGCTGAAACTATGAAACAATCCAACAGAACTAACTCACATTGGCTGTTGACCATTCACAAACACACCATTGTGACCGTCGGCGACTCACTATCACAGGCCACCTTAACACTGTGTGGCACTCGTGGCTTATGGGGAGCTTGGTCTCAAAGGAGACAGACTAGATCTTCTTCTCTGCTCTCAGTAGAGCAGTGCAAGAACCCCTTTCCATGGATTAGGGAAAAAATCACTAGTTATGGTCTTGTAATCAACACTAATGAAAAACTACTGGACAAATGTGTTTCCTTTGATCCACAGAAAATATCTTAGTGCTTTTAGCTGCAACACTACACTGCTTGCTAATTTTATCAGATGTACAGTTTTCCAGAATAATTCCTTTTCCTGTGTATAAATATATAAGGCCAAGTAATGCAAAAAGGACATTTGCAACAACGCAAGCTGACAAAAGAGTTCATACATTGCTGCAGTGACACTGGAGGATGGTGAGGGCCTGATTCTGCAGCCAACAATAGAATAAGCAGGTAAACTGCTCTGCTGAGCATTATTAATATCAATGAGCTTATATACCTGGAATAATTTGCACCTTTTCTGTTGCAGACCATTACTCTATACCATGGCTTGCATTCTAAAATATGTAGTCTTTGCCTAGAGTGTTCTGAAGTTGATAGTTGCCCCAGTGGCTTACACTACTCAATATTTTGAAGTCCCCTGTGACATGCTTTTTTCTTGAGTATAGTAGACTTTTCATCTAGGTCAATTCCAGCAGTCTATTTGGCAGTTACCTTTTAAAATTGATTGCCTGGATCTATTTATGAATCACTCATCTGCCTTTTTTTTTTTCCTTGCCCTAGAAATAATGATGGAAGCAAATGTGAAAAAAGACCAACAGCATAGGTACCCATGACTTACTACTACAGACAGAAATTGTGCCACCCATTCACAGACAATCTGCACTGCGTGATACACTCTGAACCAATAAGTTGCTGGTTTCTTTCTTTTGTTTTCCTGCATGATACATAAAAGATGATTTTTGAGTCATTTCCAATACAATGAATAAATTATTCACATAATTTTTACTTTTAATGATTGGATTTGCTAATCCATTAATAAAATCCTCATATTAAAATACTCATTGCCCTTAAGTTTGTAACATTATTTTCCAGTGTTTTCTACTCCTATCATATTAGTATGGGAGGTGTAGTCATAGAGAAGGTATAAACAAATGAAATAAGTGTACTGGAATCCGCAGTTAGAAGAAAAACAGAAAGAGAACTTCTGTCCTATGTGTCTGAATGTGTTAACTGCATTGGATTTTAAAGAAACATGATATTTCCTTGATGCAAATGCCCTTTGTACATAATAACAATAAAGAAAAATGACTGTAAAGTCAATATTCAGACAAAGTGATCTCTACATTATGAACAAGACATTTTATTGGTAGAAGACATTTTATTGGTTTGGTTTTGTTTTGTTGGGTTTGGTGTTCTGGTTTTGTTTTTTTTAATTTAGGTTTCTGTACGGATTTCTTTATCTGTGACACATATATGCCTTAGAAACTATGTATTAGCAGAGTAAGAAAGTTTTGTGGAAAGATATTGTGGGTTTCGGGATTTTATTTTCTTGGTTTAGAAGAGCAAAGTCAAGGACAACTCCGTATGTTCTGCAAAGTTCAGCAGTAATATTATTATTCACACAACTTGTCTCAGCTGTGAAGTCAGTACATTTGTTCTGGATGTCTCTTTATTATTAATGGCCCTTTCACCTGACTTTCTACATTTGTTGAGCCAACATTGCTCTTACCTGCTGGCCAGTTCACTTAGATTGTTTTCATCCCCTGGTTGCCTTAAAGGTGAAGCTTTGTTCCAAATGTCTTCTGAAAGGTTAGTCTTAACTACTGTATTGATATTGGATTGAAACAGAAAATACTCAGGAAATAGCTACGGCAAATGAAATAGTGAAACTTTCCTCCTACTTTCAAGGCATCACTCTTTCTGTCCAAAATGCTACCCCCAGCATGACATCACAGGGTAAAATTCACCATGGAGCCAGGGTAAATACAGCACAAAGACCACAGAATGTTTAAATCCACTCAAGTTTGACACCACACTGTATCTACCTTAAGCAGAAGCAGATGTTTAAGTAGGAATTGAGAGGCATGTTGCCTTTTAGATGGCTCTTTGCAAACAGGCAAATTTCACCCAGAGACAATAAGCATAAAATTGGATCAATTTATTAGAAGTTCTGACTGGAAAAAAATCCTAAGAAGAAGATTAGTTAGGAAAATATGACTTCCATCTTGGAAAAATTATGTTTAGGAAAATGATCATTTTTCTTTCAAATATGAGTCAAAATAAGAACTTCTTATCTTTGAGAATGCCCTCAATTTCTGATGCATTAGGATGAAGAGGTCTGGTTTTCCGTGGGCCACTTGCAAGGGTCTCATAATCTGAGATCTATTTGTAATTTTATTTTCATATGAATCTTAAAATACTTAACAATATTGCTGATGGAGAACTACTTATACTATCAAAGATGTTTATATAAAGCATAAGTTACACTGCCAAAGAATTAATTAGCATGAGCAATGGAGGTCACTGGAATGTGAAGTACAGGGCTCTAACTGCAAAATCAAGAGCTGAGCAAAATGAGGGATTGGTTTAGCTTCAGTGGATTATGTTACAAAGAACGCTGTATCAAACTGTTACAATTTCATCTGCTTGTCTTTCCTTATTTATAGAGTACCTTTAGGATGCTATTCCAGACTTTCAACAGAATTTGTAGGGAGACTCAGGACTCAAAAAACCATATATTACAATCAGAGTAAAATAATATGCAATGGAGAGACATTTTAAACTCAATGCAAAGGAAAGTTCAGGTGATTTTGGTGTGTGGGGATGTATGTGTGCATGTTAGAGCAATGTGAAATACAGAGTACCAAGGTGATAATATGCCACATTAGGACAATTCATTTTATACATCTTAAAATAGAAATGTCTAAGGAATGAGAGATGGAGGTCAGAAAAAATTCATGAATTCTTCCACCTTATTTTCATAAATCAATGCCTTAGGCCCCACTGAGGCAGCTAAAAATACATTTCTCTTTCAGATGAAGGAGATTAGGAGGTGGGAGGGAGGGCATGTTGCCTTGCAAACACAGAGGATGTCAGCATTGTCATGAAAATTATGAACATATTGTGTAGGTGTTACTGCACGAGGGATGCACTTTCCCTTTTAGTGACATAGATAATAATAGTCTTTTATAATCCACTATATACAATTTGAAATTTCGCCTTTTCAACCTATTATGTTTGTGGTGCAGACTTTAAATAGCTAATAGGAGAGAAGAGGTGAGGTTGAAGTGACTGAATGAGTTCTCTTCACTGCTGTGCAAAATCTGTGGATTTCAGGCAACAAACTGATGATGAACTGGTACGCAGTGAATGCAACTTTTTCTGATTCTAGGAACTATTGACTTTCCTGGGTACTCTGTTTAGAGGAGACAGAATAACCAAGGTGAGTGCATTTCACTTTGGATGTCAAAGTAGAAATCGGAATGACTTGGATGATACTTTGGAACTATCTGCTTTCCAGTTTGTGAAGCAGGTCTGGAGACTGCAGCCACTGCAAAGGTAGAAAATACGAGCTGAAGTCAGGTAAATCCAGTTCAAAAACCTACTTCTTAAATGCATGGCTGTTCATCAGTTCCTTAAGTTAACTAAAAAGTGAGTATAGACTGTGCTTGAGAGGTGAGAGCCTTTACATATTCATCATGGAGAAATAAAGCCTGAACTCTAATGACTGGGCCTTCGTGGCACAAAAATTAACAAGACAAATAATGCAATGGGTGTCTGTTAATTGGAACAACTCGGTGGGTAGCCAGTTAAATGGCTGTCTTGATGAGGAGAAAAAGATTCAAAAATAGCTTTGAAAATAACGTAATTGACATAAAACTGCACACAAACTAAGAATTGTAAAGATAAACATTTTATATGCTCCTTCTTTACGGAATCTGCCCCCTATAACATATTCTGTGCAAGACAGAGGGTCAGTATCTGTTGCATACTGAAGACATTGTACCTCTGATACAGAATATACTCCAAGTATGGAGGCAGAAAAGGTAAAGATGGTTGCACTCATCAGGCAGATCTTCATTTGTCTTCAACAGATGGAAACTTTGGAGCTTCTAAAAACAAAGTTCCTTTTTCTCACTTGTTTGTTGCATATAACTTTTCAATTGCTACCTGACCACTCCTGCATCAAAACATCAATTTCTGTGACCTGATAGAAAGGTTTTCTGTGCACAGATTAGGCAAGTACTTGCACACCCACCAAACTTGATCCACCCATGTTCTAGTGACTAGCACTACCAACCTTTACCATGGCATATTGCCATTTTCACCTAATTGTTAAATATCGTATTTATGCCTTCCACAGAGCAGCTCAAGGAGGACAATATCAATTAAGTTCCGAATATCTTCCCCATCCTTAAATAGACCTACATAGTTTCCCACTGAGAGGGCCACTAGAGAAACAGCTTCTTTCAAACATGCACCACATGCTGTAACTAAATACATTTTGTAAAATTATCTGGTGCTCTAGTCTGATTCTTTCCTAATGCTGTTGTGATGGGAAGTATTCTCTCTACTGTGATGGAGCTGAAACGCAGCTAGGTATCCTAAGCAAGGGTTTTCATCATTTTTTTCTTACAGTGTTTCATCATCGTTTTCCACAATTTCCCTCCTGCTTTTTCACTCACCTGTGATGTACGTCCTGTCAGCATAAACATCTTCAATACAGTTGTGCACTTCACCCTGCACATTTTTGGACAGAGCTTCCACAGCTCATCCTGCAGTCATGCGTATGAATGCAAGAGCAGAAAAGTCTCTGGTGGGCTGCTTTTCCATTTGTATTGGGTTTATGTGGCAAGGTTTTGGTAGCGGGTGGGAGGGGGGTGGTGCTGCAGGGGTGGCTTCTGTGAAAAGACATCAGGAGCTCCCTCCATGTCAGACCATGTCTATTCCAGCTGGCTCCAGGATGGACCCATGGCTGGCCAAAGCTGAGCCATCAGTGACATTGGTAGCGCTTCTGTGATAACGTATTTAAGAAAGGGGAAAAAAGCTGTGCAATAGCAGCCAGAAGAGAGAAGTGAGAATATGTGAGAGGAACAACTCTGCAGACACCAAGGTCAGTGAAGAAGGAGGGGGAGGAGGTGCTCCAGGTGCCAGAGCAGAGATTCCCCTGCAGCCTGTGGTGAAGACCATGGTGAGGCAGGCTGTCCCGCTGCAGCCCATGGGGGTCCGCAGTGGAGCAGATATCCACCTGCAGCCCATGGATGACCCCACACTGGAGCAGATATGACACAGGACAAATGAAAAATCCCTACTTAGGAGAGGTAAACGTAGATCAGGTGAGACAGCTCATTTGAGGTGGCGCTAGAGCTCCTATATTTTGGTAGCTGAATTAAACCTCAGATTTCCATTGACCATACAGGGGCTAGTATGGTAATTTTGGGGGGTCTAAATGTAGAATTCTCCATTGTAGAAATATGGCCATTTACTGGGGGCTAAACGTAGAATTAAACCTTTACTGTGTAATTCTGGGACAAGCCCCATCTTTTGCATTTAGCCCAGTGATATTTATTCCTAGGTAATACCCTAGCAAATGACCTACATATCCTTATATCTTTTTTGAGATAAAATGGAAATAACGTACGCCTATTATGTGAAGATTTTTCTACATATCAATGTCAGAAATGTAAAAATAAGCATTTCTTTTCTTTTAATCAAGCGTTTATTTTGCCACCAATAAAATAGTGAATTACATACATCCTTCCTAGCTTCATGGTAATATGGAAAATTTCACCTATCCCAGCATGGCCAAAGGAAATTCATAGCATGGAAAATCTTAATTGTGTTTTGTGTCACAGGACAACTGTGATACCTTGTGAACCTCAGGGTATTTTACTCGGAAATATGATTTTTTTCAAAATCAAAAAGAAAATTAGGGTTTTTCTTTCCTTGCTTTATTCTGGTGTGCATGAGCTATTTACTTACGCATCCTGCATCTCAGTTAACTCATCCTTGAAATAGACACAGGAGTGTGGACAGTTCTTGATGTTTACCTGTGTCAGTCGTGGAGGTAGATGCAGCCTGCACCATGACGGACTGCCTTGCTTGGAGTTTGGGCATCCTGTGCAGCTGGAGAGTGTAGCTGCTGTGCTCTATGAGATGCCACATAGTTATAACCCCCCAGATCATCTTCAATGATGATCCACTGGAGATCATCATGGCTTGTTTCCTGATCATGCACCTAGATGGTGAGGACACAGTTCTTGTGCTCACATGCAATAGAAGCAGAGAACATTGCGGGTGTCCATTTTGTCTTGGCAAACACTGTCTCTTGTCCCTACTGCTCCTGATAAGCCTGCACTGCTTAGAGACTTGTAAAAGTGAGGTCATATGCACAAAGGGCATCTTATACAATTGTGTAGAGCTTTACCGGATCATTAGCTCAGGTCTGAAGAAATTATACCTGTGCTGGCATGGTGCTGTAATAGGATTATATCACTTCTGATTCTCAAAACTAAGTCAACTTGTTGTCTATATACTGTGCTGCATCACTGTAAACATGCCCTAGCTGACAGATGAACATGCAGTGATTTGAGCATTTGGTAAAGAAACAATGTATAAGTGTGATATGAGAACCTACTCAGATTTAGGATGCCTACAAACAATAAGCTGGAACAGAATTGACATCTGACAGTTCTGACCCACAGATGTGAGAGAGAGAGTTATCTTAATCCATCCAGGTCTTTTTGGCCTGATCAAAGATTTAATTTGTCAAATTGCTGTATAGTTAATAATGTAGTATCTGAAAATTCATGTATTCTGATTGGTTGAGGTCATTATTAACTAGTCAATGTGCTGGGAATCATTTAATATGCACAAAGATTTTCGTCATCAGAGACTCACTTTACAAATTTAATCTCTCATTCACAAATAAATGCCTCGTTTCTGATTTGCTGTTACTGTCAGAATTCTTCATCTCTATGTCATTACCAGTCATGGGAAACTGTTTATCTTCTGACCCTGCTTCTCATCCCAAATCCAAAGATTTTATCTGCCTCAGGCAGAAATAAACACATCTTAACAGCCATGAATCCCCATGGGAAGTGCAGATCAAAGGATGATAAATCTTATAAAATTTAATTTAATTAATTATTGGTGGACAGTGAAGGGGCGTAAATGCACTCTTGTTTTCGACAAAGAGAATTTAAGAGCAGTTTATGTCTGCAATTGTGCTTGGTGAGAATTTTTACTTAACTATGTTACTTTTTCCTCCTCATTGCTCATCACCTCCCCTTTATCAAAGGCTGTTTATTCCTCATGTCACTCTGTTAAGCTATTTAAGTTCTCTTTAATACTTTCAATCAAAATATCTGAAATTAACAAAAACTCCCACTTAAACTCTTATGCGAGTTTGTCTGATTTTTGTGGAGACGTGCTGGAGAGCTACCTCATGGACAGCGAATGCCACAGCTCTAACGAAAAGCAATAGCGATCAGCGACGTGTGCAACCCACTTTTCAGGTTTTGCACCTGAAGATAGAAGGGGACAGGAGTACAAGCCCTGAGAAATGTGGAAGTGTGATATTGGGAGGGAGATATATAATTACAGAGCAGACAACTTCACTTGAAACATATGTTCAGAGAGCAGGAGCTAATCAGACCAGAATATAGACATGGAGAGAACGGCTGTGAATGTCCGGGTACTATATTCAATAACTGTCGTGGTTTAGCCCCAGTCGGCAACTAAGCACCACGCAGCCGCTCGCTCACCCTCCCCCTCCCCGGTGGGATGGGGGAGAGAATTGGAAGGGCAAGAGTAAGAAAACCCACGGGTTGAGATAAGAACAGTTTAATAATTGAAATAAAATAATAATAATAGTAATAATAATAATAATGATAATAATAATAATAATAATAATTGTAATGAAAAGGAGAACGAGAGAGACAAACAAAACCCAGGGAAAAGAAAACAAGTGATGCAACTGCTCACCACCCGCCAACCGACACCCAGCCAGTCCCCAAGCAGCGATCGCTGCCCCCCGGCTAACTCCCCTCGGTTTATATACTGAGCATGACGTCATATGGTATGGAATAGCCCTTTGGTCAATTTGGATCAACTATCTTGGGCTGTGCCCCCTCCCAACTTCTTGTGCACCTGGCAGAGCATGGGAAGCTGAAAAAGAAAGTCCTTGACTAGTCTAAGCACTACTTAGCAACAACTAAAACATCAGTGTGTTATCAGCATTCTTCTCATGCTAAATCCAAAACACAGCACTATGCCAGCTACTAGGAAGAAAAGTAACTCTAACTCAGCTGAAACCAGGACAATAACGCTTACCAGTAATGATAGATGTCTCATCTTAGCTTTGTAAAGTTCAGAGCCAGCTCTAATAAAGAGCTCTGCAGTCCATTTATGTTACTTTTTTTTTTCAAGAGACTTGAAGAAATTCCATAGGACCGGATGAAAAACAGTGTTAGTACTAAAAGGGCAAACAGGCTGACCTAGGTAGCTTTACTGTGGTTAGTTTGAAACTGGTACTAGGCAAAAAATAGAATGGTTGACAGAAGAAGCAATCAGCACATAATTAAAGAACAGAAATATTCTTAATGACAATCAGTATGGTTTCCTGTAAAAAAAAGTAGTGTGCAACAGAACTACAAACATTCTGAAAAAGACTGTAAGTGTACGGCATTGTCTATGGCCAGATGTAATAGAAACAAAATCTAAAACTGGTAATCAATTTGCTAGCAACAGAGTGCTGGAAGCCAGCACTATAACCCACCTATTTCAGGTGATCATAGTGTCATGGTAAAATATAGGACTACTGAATATTGTTTTGCTGAGATTTCCTGCAGGAGAAAATACTTACTTTGGTGTGAATGATACTAGCTCCCAAACCATTATTGTTTTTCAGCACAAGAAGTTGCAGCTACCTTCGGTTTAAAGTCAGGTTTAAAGTCAGGTGCTCAAGGAAGTTCATACACAGTAACAAATAGAGTTATCAGGCTCCTAATGATCTATTCTCCCATTGATACTCCTGGGACTTTGCCTAAAGCTCTCATTAATGCAAATGGAAATGTGGAAAGTACATGCCGAAATCAACAACTCCCCCTATTGTTATAATAGGTGAATAGTCCCCTCAGGCAAAAAGTAACATTACTGAGTTTAATTTTTCCTTGACTACTTCCTCCTCCTTATGAAACAAATCATGTTAAAAAGTGTGGTCTTTTGGGTTTATTTGTTTTTTAAGTGGATGTCACGGGAGAAAGTCAGTGCAGAGGATTTATCAAAAACAACATTCTTGTTACGACCCAGTTCTGACCTGGTCTAGCCAAATCATCAATCACGATGACAATGGGCCATATTTATCCCTGGTGCAACTGCACTGTAATTGACAGAATTACATTTAGAAGAGATTTGCCCTATAGCTGTTTAGTAAGAAGTCTGGGGTGATGATTAGTTGAAGGTTTGCCTTTCTCTGCAGCTTGGATTAATGCATACATTATGCGAAGGTATATGTATGTTTCAGTTTGCTACAGATGTTGTAGTTAAGAATTCATGGGTGTTTGCACTTTGCTGCTCCAAGTTTCATTATAATAGAATGTGAAGATAACAGGGCCACAATCTAGTTATACAGTTGAAAGGTTGACAGAATAATTTGATTGTATTCTGCTTATTTACCACAATATTCTAGCATACTTTGTGGCTTGTAATAAATGCTAGGCATGGGACAACTAAAATAGGTAGTACTAATGATGTCCTACAGCAAAGAAATATTGCTTCTAGATCTTTTATGACTGCATTTCCCAAAAACAACACATAGAGAAAGTGATAACTTATTTACGTGGTTCTAGTAAAAGAACAAAAATACTTGTCAGTGTCTAAGATGTCTACTCACTTTTAGTATCCTTCTAAATTTCGATGCCATTTAGTCAAGTGGAGTGATCAAACCCAAACATATTCAATTCTATGAATGGAAACCTTTTGATCAAACTCTTTGTTAGCATCAACAGACTAGATCTGTTAAAGCTAGGTGGAGCTACCCAATGTTAAATAAGCAGTGTGTTTCAATTTTTTATTTCCTAAAAAAGTAATTGCCTTTACATGATAGTAACAATCAGCTGCTTACTGGGTGAAATTGTTCCTAACCTGAATTAAGGGAAGTCCTAACATCAACTCCACTGGGGCTATGATTTCACCTTTATTACATTAATTAAATGTAATGTGCTTCAGTAACAGAGCTCAAAATATTGATCAGTTAATGAAAGAGCAAAGATCAATGCTTAATGCAGGTGTCATCTGAAACAGAAAGTAGGGATAGAATAAGCCCTGGTTTATTACAGTGTCCTGTGATACACTGATTTCGCAGCTGTGCTGCATCTGTATATAAATGTGGTAAGCAGCACTTTCTAGAACTGAAAATAGTTATGAATTTGATATTTAGTAAATGGGCCATATATGTGAGGAGGTAATTTATTAGCAGTAATGCTATAGTCCAGCTAAATAACTAGTTTTCTTACTCACCAGTAGGTAGTTGCATATCTCATGTGCCACTATAATTCTACCAGAAATTGATCCAAACTAATTGTATTCACAATTAATCCAAGTACACTGCTCAAGCACAAAAAATAAAGTTCTTGGATCTCTTTAGAAGGAGAGATATAGAGCAAGATTGGACTGACCATTTTTTTTTTTTGCAATTTTACTGGAAAACTTTCTGAGATGTACAGTTAATGTGATGTGCAGTAACATCAGGGCTTTGTACTGAAATTCCGTGTGGGGTTGTGTTATCAATCAATGTGTCCTAGGGATTTGCACAGAAATCTGCTAATGGAATACAGTTAACTTAAAACTATGCCATCAGTAAGTGTCACTCGCACTATTGGGAGACTTTAGCTATCACAGCAGTGGCTGGGAAAAATACAGAATACAGTACGTGTAGTTCATAAACTGTTGTGAATTACATGGCAGCTCTTTCTGACTTTCTTTTGTCTACATAATCTTAAGATTTTTAATAGCAGCCTTCACTGTTACCCTAGCACAAAAGACAGATCAATTAAGAGAAAAAAATCAATGTAAACTTTCTACTCAGTAAAATAAAATAAGTGTTGGAGGTCTTGAAAACTGCTAACTACATCTACAACTTAGGCTCTGTGCCAGTGTTTCTCATCAGTGGGTTACAACCCCAAAGTTATCATGAAATGTCACCAGAGGGCTACAAGGGAGTGAAAATTTTATGAAAACTTAAAGCAAAAGGTATCTCACTCTCCTGTTCTTCACAAATCCTTATCTTTTAAGGCTCAGTAATTTTTCTAAATCTCTTGAAACACACATTGTGGCAATTACTTTTCTCACTATTAGATTTGTAGCATATAGAGGGGGTTCATAATTTTTTTCTAATATCTATTAAATAGTCACTGTGTAAATGCTTATAAATCATACTTTCATTAAAATGAACTGATGCTTGTGATACCTGATACTAGCTAGCATTTGATAGCTAATACACATTAAAATTCTTGTGAGGACAATGTGAATTTTAACACATCAGTTGATAGGACTTATTGTAACTAGCATTGACCAGATATTTTATGGTAAAAGTACAGCAGGGCTTTAGCACATTAATTAGTATGTGCTAGCCATAGGAGTTGAAATTAACCTTTTTATCTAATGAAGACTGTATCAAAGACTAATTTTTGTGGGATGCAAAAGTTAACAAAATTCACCAAGGAATTCAGCAAAACCTTACTATATTTTCTTTCAGGGCTAATTAAACTAAAAGCACCAGGATATTATGCCCATATTTAGAATTTACACCTGCATTTATCCCAGCATTTAACACAGCTGTGGCCTTGTGTATTAACAGCATTTGTATTTTCTTTGCTAGAAAGATTGCGCTGATATGAGCCTTATTGAGCTGAAACAATGCTAGCTAAGAAAATGAGCCCTGAGCTCTTCCTCACTATTGTCCTTTTGAAAAGTTACTCCTCCTTCTGTCTCCTCCAGCTGCTCCTTAACTGCTGTCTTACTGGTTGCTGCACCCACTCATTTACCCAGCCAAAGGAGGTAAACTTTCTCCAACCAACTTCCACAACTTTCTCCAAACCAACTTCAACAAGTTTAATAGCAAATTTGTGCTCACCTGGGTTGTATTTGGTTTAAATTTTCATTTTCTGAGAGGCTTGTGTTTGATCATCTCTGTGATGGCCAATCAGAAAATCTCCACTTTAAAGATAATGACAAAGAACAAAGACAAATTTTGTCAGAAAATAATGTAGTTTCTTCCATCATACATATGCGTACATATGTATTTAGGGTATTTCCTTTGCCTGTGTACCTGCATATGTAAGTTATACTTCAATTATCCTTAAGAAGAAGAAAACATTAAAAACAAATTTATAGAATGAAGAACCACAGAACATATACCTCGCCTAAGAAATAATCTTGCTGCTGAAGAGACCACAGGCAGGCAAAGAAGCTTGTAGTAACATGAAACTGTAATTTGATGGTTATTTGGTTCAAAACTTATTCAGAGAAAAAACAGAACAGTCTACACTTTCCTCTCTGTGTCACTATATTTTTCTCTGCTGGTATAACAGCTTGTACTGTAATCTAGTTTGGGGAACTGATCTAGCTGAAAAATAACCACCAAAGGACAAAATAAAGATCCTTTTTTTTTTTGGACTTGGTGAATTCTAGTTTATGACTGTTATAACATTTTTTGCCAGTCCAGTGGAAAACATGGCACCACGCAGAGGGATCTAGCAAGGCTGTCCTCAGTGCAGCTCAAAGTATGCCTGGGACTTGATATGTGAAGATAGACAGTTGATGTGGCAAGATGCCTTACAATTATAGGACTTGGCTGGTAGGTGAGGAGGTGGGGAGGATTCATATGAATGTTGAAGAAGCAGGTCTGGCTTTTCTGTGTCCTCTTCCCCAGCTAAGCAGGACAGTGAAGCAGTGACCCACTCTACTAAAAAAAATGAAGGACGAAGTGAGCAAAGAGAAAGGAAGGCCAAACTGCTTCTTTGCCCTGGGCACTGAGCAGAGTTTATAAGGTTTCTGATGGAATATATTTTTCCTGTTTACAGGTAACCAGAGTCTGTGTTCTACCGCTACCCATCTCCTTCTATTTACATGAGTGTACACAATGAGACAATAGAGGATCCTGGCAAAGTAGTGGACAAAGTATAACAGCAGCTAATAAGAGGAGCACAGCCTCTAGATTCCTCATGGGGAGAGGGGAATACTAGAATTTTTGCTGTCCTGTGGGATGCAATTATGCTGTCCAGAACCAAAGAGTGACCTGTCTCGCCTCCCCTGTTTATTAAATGCAAACCTGATGTCTGGTTTCATTGCAAGCTCCCTGCCTAAGATGGATACCCTAAGGCCAAATTCAATAGGCAGTCAACCACTACACATGCCAAGAGCCAGTATTTTCAAAAGAATGCATGGCAGTAGATTATCATGTCTGTTTCAGTTAGAATCAACATTTCTTTTCTAGTTCACTTAAAATCAAATACACCACAATCCAAGAGATATATGCCTTAATTCCCACACAATTTATAGCACCATGGTTCTGATACGTGATTCTGACACCCAGAAGAATTTGGGTTAAATTTTCAGATGCTTCTGTGATGTTGGATATTTAACTTCTTTGAATCCCGAAAGAAGAAACTTCAGGATTAATACCTGGCTATGTCTTCTTAGGGAATAAAAGTAGGAACAATAAGCTGCCAACTGAAATATCTGAAATAGAATCAGTATTGCAAGTACCAGAGCTATGGCTCTTTCAAGGAGGCATTCAAAAAATGTGGAGAAGATGCTTTGAAACCTTTATGGGGCTTTATCCAGTGGTGATTTAAAGGATGCCATTCCAGCAAAGGAAAAACACGTTAATTTCCATGTTGTTTGGAATCTGTTTGCAATGAAATGTGCAACTTGCAGAAACTGTAGGAAAAGACATCAGTGAAGCACAAAGAAATTCTAATTTTGACTTCTTACGGGTTTCAGACCTGACTATAGTGTGTATACAAAGACAATGGGTTTATCGCACTGCTCATCTTTGTCAGACTAACAGGATCCCCTAGACACCATGTCTCACATTCATACCATTCTCACTGCTGTTGTAAAGATCTCTAGGCTATCTGTGTATATTTCTTTACTGGAGAGACATAGGTTTCCCCAGAGAACAATTCAGAGCACCTAGGATCAGCATTGCCCTCTTATCAGAATTTATTACTGCAGTATGTTACAATACAGTAATAACATCAGGTAAACTAGCTCAGACAGCTAAGATAATAATTTAGGCATCTCATTTAACTACCTAAGATCAGCTGAAGCAATCCAGGCTGATGGCATTGCAAATGGTCACAATAATATGAAAAACAGTAATAACAATGAAGCAATATTATTGCATATTATGGAAAACTGGCATATTTTATCATTGGTATTGTAAAATACGGGTCATTTTCTATCAAGTCACTAAGAAACTTAATGAAGCAATGAAAGACAAAATAATACCATACAGGATCAATCTACTTTGTTATGGCGTTGGTTCTTTTGGACAGCCCATGATGAATAGTCTATAGGATCCTGATAAATTGAGTGAATAAATGCATACTGTTGCTATATGAGTGGGCAGCTGGAAGATGGGAGAGCCTGTATCTATTCCAGAGGAGAGAGGCAAGCATCAAGAAAATCTTGGTTTTTATAGGAAAGAAAGAAGGTCCTTACCGATTTCAATTCACATCAAATTATAGCAGAATTGAACAAGAGTATTACATGTACACCCCAAAAAAGATTATGCCATTATACATGGAAGGGTGTGTGTATTGTTGCTGGAATACAATCTCATTGGGATCACAGAGGTGTGATGGGGTAGCTCACACAATTGGAGCACTGCCATGGGTGTACACAGTCCAGGAAGGTGAAGAGGGGTAATAGCCCTTTATGTGAGAGAGCGGTGGGAATGCATGGAGCTGGGATGGATGAGGTAGCTGAAAATTTATGCATTAGGATTAGACAGCAAACCAACATTGGCAACATTGTGATGGATGTCTGTTCCAGATTGCCTGATCAGGAAAAAAAAATAGAGACGCTTTTTTCAGAAAATGGGAAGAAGCCTCACATTAACAGACCCTGGTCCTCCAGAGTTTAACCTCTCCAATATCTGCTGGAGGGACAGCACAGCAGAGCACACATGATCAGGAGGTTTCTGAAGTTCATTGGCGATAACTTTTTGGCACACGGAATCAATGGGATGGGAGCAAGTACTCTGCTGAATCTGATACTCACAAGCAAGGAAGAACTGGTCAGGGGTGTGAAGGTGAGGGGCAACCGTGGCTGCAGCGACAATGAGATGGTGGAGTTCAGGATCCTGAGAGGAGGGAACAATGCAAAAAACTGGATCACAACCCTTGACTTTAGGAGAGCAGACTTTGGCCTGTTCAGGCACCTTCCTGAAAGGTATAGTGGCAGCAAAGTAAAGCCTAGGGAAAATATGGTCCCACTGCTGAATGGGACAGGGAACCTGGTAACATATGACATAGAGAAGGCCAAGGTACTCAATGACTTCTTTGCCTCAGTCTTTGCTGTTAAGATTTGCCTTTGGGAATCTGAGGCCCCTGAAGAGCCTGAAAGTGATTAAAACTTTGGAGTATCTTTCAAATGAGGAGAGGCTGGAGAAGAGGAGGCTCAGGGGGATCTTGTCAATGTGTATAAATACCTGATGGGAGGGGGTAAAGGAGACAGCTCTGTTCAGCGATTTCTAATTAACAAGATAGGAGGCAACAGGCACAAATCAAAATACAGGAAACTCTATTTAAAATGAGGAAAAACTTCTTTATTTTAAGGGGGGGGTCAGACATTGGAAAAGGATGCCCAGAGACATTGTAGAGTGTCCATCCTTGGAGATATTCAAAATCAAACTGGATAATGCCCTGAGCTGTGGCTGACCCTGCTTTGAACTGGGGGTTTCGACTAGATGATCTCCAGAGGCACCTTCCAGCCTCAACTTTTCTGTGATTCTGTGTGACTCTGTGATATATGTTTCATTTGGTTAAACTGGAAGGAGTGGTAGCAGAAGTTAATTAAGCTGTAGTACATACACAAACTCATGAAATCACGGAGTTATAACCATTAATATTTCCTCCGTTATTTATAAGTGATTGAAGTCTGTATCATTCCATTGCCTGTCTCTTTCTATTTATATGTCTGCACTGCATGATATGAGTAGAAGGCTTGAGGCAAGATTTTTAGAGAAAAGAGAAAAGCTAAGTCAATTGAAAGCAATTTCTGAAGGGAATAACATCAAAAACAAGGAGGAGAAATATTTGAAAAAAAGGAAAGGGATTGAAGGATACTGAAGATATTATGTTTATGTGGCATTCTGGCACTTCTGAATGTCCTAAAAAAGAATTACACCAACAGTAAGTTAGTGGATAAAGCAAAAATTTTGAGGAGAGGCACAAAGGAAAACCAATAGAACATCAAGAGCATTTGAAGTGCTAGGAGGCATTTTCCTTGTGGAAAATGTCTGAAAATCCTTAAGAGAGCTGATGAAGACTCATTTAAATAGCTGAGCAGCTCATTTAAGCAGTCAGCCAAAAGCCTCAGTACAGCTTTACAAAATCAGGCTGCTACTATGAACTGGTGGCACAGAAAACAAAAGCAAAAATGCATCTTGTGTCCTGACAATGCACTTTGTCAGAAATTGGTCACAACTGGCTTAAACTCTTCACTGAAGTAGGGTCCACAAAATACCTAGTGTTCACTACTTGCTAGAGGTTAAAGAACAGATAAAAAAACCCAGACCCAGTATTTAAAAATGATAAAATGAAGATTCTTTGGTAATATACTTTTACTCTCAAGCACCAAAGCAAGCCAGAAAACTAGAACTTATCTTGATTCTGCAAACTACAGAAGCCAACTGTACCAGATGCTGGTTGCTCACAGAACATCTGTCAGCAACAGAGGAAGGAAAAATATTCCCATTATTGATATCAGATAGAATATATAAGAATAAGATAAAACAATTACACATTCTGTTCAAGACTTTGCAGGGGTATCAGAATGGCTGGAGGTTTCCATGAAGAATTCAAATTCTCTACTTGCTATTTTGAAGATAATTTCCATGTTTCAGTGATCTTTTGAAATCTTAGAATCTGATTAATCTCACCTCCTGGACATTGGCACTGGTTTATAAACTCCAGAATAATAACAACAGTGAGGATGTTGGTAAAAAAAAAAAGGCCAGGTTCATCTTCTAGCAACTGTGACTGGAGGAAGAGAAAAGCTAACCTAAGACGAGCATCTTGTGTAGTGTTGATCTGGGAGCTCCCATGGAAAACAGCAGTGGTTCTAAGACGAAAGAACTTTGGAAGAAATGAACATTTTCAGTTGTCCTTATACTTCTTCAGATAAGGAAGTTGGAGATGGAGGGTTAAGGGGAGAAAAAAGAAAGGTTTCAATGCAACCCGATGATAGTAAATCATAAAATCAAGGTTTCTGAAAATCTGTGTTTGAAGGAAGAGTCACCGTAACTGAAGAGTGTGTAACAAGCAAAACTGACGCATCAAATAGTTCCTAGAAACTTTCCTTAGGGAAATTTACACCAGAATCCAAGCTCAAAATGAATCTTTTTTTGTGGATGATCTAGTCTCCAAAATGCTGAGATTACATATGTCATGGCCTCCATAGTTGTTGATTGCTACATGTCAGACATAATAATAAAAATCACAGTCTGAGATTTGAAACTAGGCATTGGTCTTCATGGCCTAAATATCCTTTATGCCTCCTGTTTACTACCTCTAAACAAATAATAGTGGATTTAGATACCAAGGTATAATATTGTCTTTGCCATTATACAAAATAATGAAATAAAGCACAGCATTGTATTTATAATTATGTATCAAGTAAAATATGTAATATAATACTATTATTATATTAATATAGTATATTATATATATAGTATATATA
This sequence comes from Balaeniceps rex, assembly GCA_013401315.1. Taxonomy (NCBI): domain Eukaryota; kingdom Metazoa; phylum Chordata; class Aves; order Pelecaniformes; family Balaenicipitidae; genus Balaeniceps; species Balaeniceps rex. The sequence continues at coordinate 16,597 of VYZW01054290.1, read as the reverse complement.
TATACACTATAATAGTATATATTACAGAAATAATTACATTATGTACTTGGAAGGCTGACATTCACTTTCTGAAGTATAACTTGTTTTACTTTCCACATTACATTGAACTTGTCCCATGCATTTAGAGATAAGAGGTGAGTGAGGGATCTGTCAAAAAGAGAAAGTTGTGTCCAACTCTGTAACTCAGCCACACAGCCAAGAATTTATAGTACTTAAGAGACAATCATCCTGCACAAGGTTTGGAAGCTTCAGTTTTCTTTCGTTCTAAACTGAGCCATGACAGGCAATAAAACATACTTTATCTGGATTCTTGATGCAAGTAATGAACCATTGAAGAAACTTCTTATGCTTGGCCAGCATTAGATGTGGACAATACTCAAGAAAACTGAGAAATATTTGATTCATCAAAAAATATATTCATTAATGTTCTGTATTAAATGTTTAAAACTTTAGTGTAAAATGTAAAATAAATGTTGCTTTATCTCTGCTGTTCTTAGAGAAGTGAAAAAAGTGTAGTTGATTTTCTGAATTAGAAGTAAGAAACAATGTAAGTTTTCTTCTGTTCTAAAACAATTTTTTTTAAAAAGAGAAAAACACCTTCCTGATGAGAAAAATGGAGGGGAAAGGGGGCTGCGGGGATGGCTTCTATGAGAAGACACCAGGAAGTGCTCCCACATCCGATAGAGCCAGTGCCAGCCAATTCCAAGACAGACCCACCACTGGCCAAAGCTGAGCCCATCAGCAATGTTGGTAGCAACTCTGTGATAACATATTTAAGAAGGGGTAAAAATGCTGCACAACAGCAACTGGGAGAGAGGATTGAGAATACGTGAGAGAAAGAACTCTGCAGACACCAAAGTCAGTGAAGAAGGAGGGAGAGGAGGTGCTCGAGGTGCCAGAGCAGAGATTCCCCTGCAGCCCATGGTGAAGACCATGGTGAGGTAGGTTGTCCCCCTGCAGCCTGAGGCGGGGGGGTGGGTGTGTGTGTGTGTGTTTGATAAAATTTCTACCCATTGACATCATGACAGAAAGCTTGCTTGTGACAATACTCTGTGTCTTGCTCCAAATTAAAAAATATAGCAATGAATACATTTCTATGTGACAGAATTTTTTAGGACTTCAAGTTAATACTACTGTGGATTCAAAGCCCTAAAGGTCTCTTCAGACATGAGTTATTCCACTGGCCTACAGGCAAGCTGTTGTAGCAGTTGCTAAAGCACAATTCTTCTCCCTCTAGCAAATATCAGAATTGTTCCCATGTTGTCTCAATAACATTGTGGCTTCCAGTCACTAAAGCAGTTTCCTGAAGTCATTGGCAGAGCACTAGAAAAAGCATCACAGTGATTTTGCATCCGACATAAGCACAGATAATCAGCAAAAGTTTTAAAATAAGAGAGAAACATGAATTAAATAGTATGGGTTTTGCAATCTAACAGTCATGCAATCTTACATGGATTCTCTGGAAAATATTTTGTGTATCTATAGACTTCACAGAAGAGGCTTTTCAAGTTGTGCATCCCTTCTTAGACTGCTTTGGCTGAGATATAAAGCTCTGTTAAATACTACAGAAGGCTTGCTTCAAAAAAGGCAGACCAAAAAGACCCATACAGAACAGAATTATAAATGGGAAGGGTGTAAGGTGTTGTAAAAAACAATTCTGCCATGACATAAAGGAAAATTTAATCATCAACCTGTCCTACCCCAAATAAAAGCATAAACCCAAAACCCAGCCTCTTCCTTATCACATCAGTATGCTGTAAGTAGAAACTATGGGAATCACTGAGTACAGATCAGAAGCTAGGACCAGTAAATAAATACTAAAGTAATCTGACAATGTATGAAAAATCTCTGATCATTGAGGATAAGGAATTACATCAGTATTCTATGAATTAATTAAATGTGTGATACCAGCTGATGACACACACATTTGTCAGCTGAGGTATAAAACCCACAGTTGTTCCACAAATGTTTCCATACACAAAAAACCTTATATCTTATGTGTGCTGGTTTTGGTTGGGGTAGAGTTAGTTTTCTTCGTAGTAGCTAGTATGGGGCTATGTTTTGGATTTGTGCTGGAAACAGTGTTGATAATTCAGGAATGTTTTAGTTACTGCTGAGCAGTGCTTGCACAGAGTCAAGGCCTTTTCTGCTCCTCATGCTGCCCTGCCAGCGAGTAGGCTGGGGGTGCACAATAAGTTGGGAAGGGACACAGATGGGACAGCTGACCCCAGCTGACCAAAGGGATATTCCATACCATATGATGTCATACTCAGCAATTAAGTAGAGGGAAGGTTGGCTGGGGGGCCACTGCTCGGGGACTGGCTGGGCATCATAGGTCGGTTGGTGGTGAGCAATTGTTTTCATTTGCATCACTTGTCTTTCTTGGGCTTTATTTCTTTCTCTTTGTTATTTTCCTTTAAATTCCATTTATTATTATTATTATTATTATTATTATTATTATTATTATTTCAATTATTAAACTGTTCTTATCTCAACCCATGAGTTTTCCCATTTTTACCCTTCCAATTCTATTGCCCCCATCCTGCTGGCGGTGGGGAGGAGTGAGTGAGCAGCTGTGTGGTGCTTAGTTGCCGACTGGGGCTAAAACACAACAGCTGTATATCTGAACAGCACCCAGAATCTTATTACATTTCAGTTCACAATGTCTTTGTGACATTTCTAGATTGGCTGGGGTTAAACCACAACATATGGTACTAATGAAATGTTTAGTATTCTATTGGTGTATAGAGAGGATTTTTATGCAGCAATTGCTAAGTTTAAATGCCTTGGTTATCAAACATAGATAATTTGTTCCCTATATTCAAAAAAATAATTAGCCATGAAACTTGCTGGGTCACTAATGTTGATTTCTGACAAACCTCAGTACAGCTGCCATGTTCTAGAGGACGGGAAAAATTTGTTATGACAACATTGAAAAAGATAAGTGGAATGTTCAGGAGAGTAAAAGCTGCGTAACAAGTCAGTGGGACACATACAGAAAGGCTCTCTGATACAGAATTTAGTCCATATAGACCTAAACCACAACCACATTATTCTTGCCAACTAACATTGGATTATGGAAGTTATTTTTTTGCCAAAGATAATTGGATTTTTTTTTTTGGCATTAGAATTTGCTTGATAAAGACAACTGTGGTAAGGTATCTCTACACAGCATAAACTTAGTTTGAGGTGAAATTCTTGGAGTTTTCTTTCTTTCAAATACCATGATAGTGAACCAGAAGATCCCAAATGTAAACAATTATTAATTGGTTATGAATGGTTTTGCAAAAGTAATAATAAATAGGATGTAATTATCCAATGGAAAAATTCTTTTTTTGTTTAATTGCACTTTGTACTTAATTCCCTTCGATGTCTGTATCTGGGATCATCTATCTGTTTTTCCCAGCAGGAATGGAGAAGCAGTCCTTCTCAGAGGTGATGAGAAAGTTTTTTCCTTTTCATATGTTGAAGAATTGTATGTCTATCAGCAATATTATATCTATGGGAAGGATTTTTTTTTTTTCAAATCCTTTGTGGTACTTTTAATTTTTTTTTGAGAAATACAAAATGCCTGCTATTCAGGTAGACATTTTTTGTGTTTGATGTCTAATCATGGTTATAATTTCATTATTTTTACAGTTACATTGTATAGCCCTTTTCCACAAAGGTAGTAGGTGGCTAGAAGAATCATTCTTGGCACTCTGCTTTGATTTTATTGATGAGAAATGTGGTGTCCCTCTTTTCAATACTTGACACTGGTACAATGACTTACAGCATGCTAGTGTATCATTTTGGGATTGATGCAAATTTGCTTTAGTTCCTTTGACAAAGCCATGTTGTGCTTGTGTGGGGGGTCTGCCTTGCAGACTGCATATGAACTTTGCTAGATACTATCAACTTTTTTATTCTGTATCGCGACTGTTGACTGTGCAGTATAGCATGGGCCAAACTGTCATTTTTGCTTTATATTCGGGATGTTAGTTGAAAGGTATTCACTGGACAACAATATGGAACATCTTGGGACACAGGATTCATCGAAGCCCAAGGAAGATCAGTTGTCTCCAAATGTTCTGCAGATATTTGGGGCCAAAGGAGGACAAAAAAAAGAAAGAAAAAGTACATACTTCTCTACTATAGAGAAAAGTGTCAAACTGCAGCACCAGGTGAAAAAAAAAGTAGGACTGGTATACACCTGACCTAACTTCATCTACCTACAAAGGTAATATGTATATTTTAGCTAGTCTCCACAGGTTTAAAGTTGATGGAGGCTTAGCAAAGGTCCACATGTAGGCGCTTGGTTTAGGATTAAATGAATTCCCGCACTGACTATACTGCCTAGATATATGCTAAATGCAGAGGGAATCCCAGATAGCTAGCCTACATTTCTACTTTGTCAGAAACTGTATGTAATTTAATAAATTCTATTTTAGCTTTGCAGAAAGATTGTCTGAAAAAATATTCTGGATGCCTTAGAGAATTCTAACCAAAGACAGGTTTACTGTGCTTAGGAGGCTGGAAAATCAGTATCTGCAGTTGTGGTTCATAGTTTGCTAAAACTGCATAGTTTGGGGATTGCTAAAGAAGCCACTAAAGGTTTTCAGGAATGCTTACAATGCCTGTAGCATGAATATACCATATGTCCTTGAAGAAAGCTGTAAGTGCAAAGCACTGCACAGGTAAAGCTCTGAAAAAGCATCTGGGATCTGAGTAGTCCATACAGGTTGTGACAGAAAACCAGAGAAACTGTCTGTGAAATGTACCAGACATGTCCAGTGAAAGTCTGTGTTGCAGCATATAAAGTCAAAGGAAATGCAGCAGAACGCTGCTGCTCATTGGGACACAGATACAGCAGTCCAGTGAGCTTCCAGGCAAAGGGAGAACTATTAGAAGGAAAAGTATTTCAGAGGCTTATAAAAATTAAGAGTTTCAGTTAGAAACATAATGCTGACTACTCCTCTATACGCTCACTATCACTCATGAAAGTTGCAACTGAGGGAACACATGTAGTTCAGACCAACAAAGTAAATTCCCTATTCACCATCCAAAGAGTGAAACCCAGCTAGTCCTACACCGGCCATTTGCTGTATAAGCAGCCAGCCATTTGTTTCCTGGTGAATTTTTATGTTCCAAGGTGAAACAAACCTACTGACTGGCATATTTCCCTCTATGTAAATACCAGTCAGAATGCAATCCCTGAAAAACCAAAGCCAACATGGTTGCCTATTGTCTGTTCTACTGTCAAGGAACAACAGGATGACTAGAGGCAATCTGCATTATTTATTAGAGAGACAATACAATTAAGGCAAACTATTTTCCTTTTCAGAGAGGAAATATATGGTAATTCATGCACGTGAGAATTTTCACATTTTGCAAGTACCTGTAGGTAGAGGTGAATCATGTGCATTCTCCTATCCACATATTTCTTACAGATTAGATTTGCCAAGCAACACAGGTTCCTTTATAAAAATTCAGGTATTAAAAAGAAAGCGACTTGGTCTTACTACTTTTTTTTCTCCAGTAAGCAATTAGCAAATAAGTGCATGTTTGCCTTGAAGTGATCAATGTTCAGAAGACTGCCAAGATGGCTCTTTAATAGGCAGCTGGTTGGCTGTAGGTCTTTTGAATGGACTGTGCTCACTGAAAGATGACCAACCAACTTTATTATTCTTGCTAATTGAGTTGCTGCCTGCCTGCAAGAGTATTTCAGGTGGTAAAACTGGTTATTTCATTTAGCAAACAGGAAATGAATACAAATTAACTGAGAAAGTATCACCTTTCATACACTGGCGACAGAAACCTGACTGCAATAAAATATATATTGGAAGACATTTTCAGTATGTATATATTTTCTATACTTGCAGATGGTAGCCTACTTCAATACTTCAAGCCTTTCAATATTACAGATCCATTTCATGAAACTATTATATTGGTTATTAACTGAAGTCTTCTAATATTTTTGATTAAAAATAAGAGTGAGTGAAAATATATTCCACAATACTAATTTCAGGTTTTTTATTAGACTCACTTTTATAGTATTCATCCTTTTTTTCTGCATTTATTCTTCATAAATTTTAAGTGATCTTATTTTACTGACATTAGGTGTACAAGGGAAGAGGATTCCAAAGTCACAGTTGTGAATATGTGTGCTGGAAATACCTGCGCTGTCACCCGAGAAGCAAAAAGCAATAAAATAGTGTGAATTATATCATCAGTCATTACTAGAAGTGCATCTTAAGCACCAGAAGTTCAGAAAAATCTTGATTCTCATAGGATTTTAAAAATAAAGAAATCATAAAAAAATGTAGAATAAAAAACTGATTGAAAGAAAGCAGGATCTATTCATTAAAAGATTATATATGAGGAAAACAGGCAGCATCCTGTAATTTAAATGGTTATTTTTGTGCAGGTTTTTTGTTTTTCTTAGTGCTAATTAGTTGCAATAGTCATAATAATTTCCATTTTATAAAGCCTCAGCTCCTTCATACTCTTGGTGATGGTGAAATCTCATTGGTTGACTATATAATTTCTAAATATATTGCTTCATTATTCATCAAAGCAGTAGATAAAAGCAAATATGTGACTGGAGAACACAGTCTCCCGACACCCCCATCACCAACACATAACACACTGAATCCCTGGCATGCCTGAAAAAAAGCACAAGAGTGACTTGACCTCAATATAACAAATTACTTCTTAAAAATTCTGCCTTCTACCATCCTTCCTTCATTGACTGAAAGCATTTGCAGGTTGTCTTGTGGTGGGTTGACCCTGGCTGGATGCCACGTGCCCACCAAAGCCATTCTATCACTCCCCTCCTCAGCTGGACAAGGGAGAGAAAAATATAACAAAAAGCTCGTGGGTTGAGATAAGGACAGGGAGAGATCACTCAACAATTACCGTCACAGGCAAAACAGACTCGACTTGGGGAAAAAAAAAATAATTTATTACCTTTTTTACTATTTATTTATTAATTTATTACTATTTATTTATTAATTCATTTATAGGATAATGAGAAATAAAACCAAACCTTAAAACCACCTTGCCCCCACCCCTCCCTTCTTCCCAGGCTCAACTTTACTCCCAAATTCTCTAACTCCTCCCCCTGAGCAGTGCAGGGGGATGGGGAATGGGGGTTGCGGTCAGTTCATCACACGTTGTCTCTGCCGCTCCTTCCTCCTCAGGGGAGGACTCCTCACACTCTTCCCCTGCTCCAGCGTGGGGTCCCTCCCACGGGAGACAGTCCTCCATGAACTTCTCCAACGTAAGTCCTTCCCACAGGTTGCCGTTCTTCATGAAGCGCTCCAGCGTGGGTCCCTTCCACGGGGTGCAGTCCTTCAGGAACAGACTGCTCCAGCATGGGTCCCCCACGGGGTCACAAGTCCTGCCAGCAAACCTGCTCCAGCGTGGGCTCCTCTCTCTCCACAGGCCCACANTTTTTTCCCCTCCTTCTTAAATATGTTATCACAGAGGCGCTACCACCATTGCTGATGGCCTTGGCCTTGGCCAGCAGCAGGTCCGTCTTGGAGCCAGCTGGCATTGCTAGCAGCTTCTCACAGAAGCCACCTGTGTGACTCCCCCACTACCAAAACCTTGCCATGCAAACCCAATACAATACACAAAAGGGGCCTGGTAAAAGGACTTTCACCTTAATTTCTGACAGGTTTAGAACAAAAATGATTAACAGGCTTGATCTGCACGACAGATGCTCAGAGCTATTACAGAGCAGCATACAAAGCGACACATGAAAACTGTTTTCACAAGAGATAATACGATAACACCACATTCCTGTAGAGTGTTTTTCATCTGGGCAGCTCACTTCCTTCTGCAGAGGAGGCTTCTGCCTTGATGTAACCAGAACTGTTCTGCGGAATGTCCCTGTCCCTCTGCCACACACACCTAAAGTTGCGTCTCTCAGAAACCATTTCTTCAGGAGACGAAGATGACTTTTTCTTCAGGCTTCCAACACTGAACCTATGCAGAATGCAGGTAAACGAATATATCTAAAAGTCCTGGGAATCTCCAGATTTTGTATGGACATCTACACACCATGATGGAGAAAGAGGGAATTTCCTGAGCTACAGCTTCAACTTCACTTGATTCACTAAGTCAGACTTATACCACTTAAGAAATGAAGAGAGATACTGGGCCATAGGTTAATTTCTGAAGATTAGACATTAAATTTCTCATCATTAGAAGTCTCCATGAATCCTCTTCTTTCTCTTTTTCTTTCTAATATTTGAATATTTAAAATCAGCATTTTAAGCTTCAAATTGTTTCAAACGGTCTTCATTTGGTTTAGGCTTTTGATTCTTTGCAGGTAATTTGGCACATCCCTGAATTACTGGAATGTTAGATTTCACTATTGCTCATATGCACTAATCAAAGCAAGTGTGAATGTACTAGTTAGTAATTTCACATCCTATCTGATAGACATCATTTACCCTGACATCAGTCATAGAATTTATGTATTTGGAGAAACTTGCTTCTAGAAAATATAATCTCAGGGTAAGTATAAAATAAAGGACAAAGAAAGGACATGCTTCTTTAGCTGTCAATCTGGGCTAAGTGATGAAGGGATTTCTTTCCCCCTAAATGTTGTATTGTCAGGCTTACTAAGTACCATCTTCAACAGTTCTCTTAGTGAAGTGATTGAAAAAAAATAGTCACAAGAAAATTTTAAGCTGTGTATTTGTTCTCTGTGTGACAGGATAAAAAATAGAAGGCTTTAGTTTTTTCTTTTTTTTTAATTCAAAATAAATTGAGCTATGAAACTTGAAAAACATCAATCTTTTTCAAAAAAAAGGTACCACAGTCAGAATATCTTCCCATCTGTACTTGAGGCCTCTCATTTTTCATTTTCTCATGAATATGATGCAATGAATAACCTCCAGCTTTTATCCAACAGCTGTCTTTCTCCATCCTTTTCCCCTTTTTCTTCTATCTGTATAGCTAAACTTCTACAGAATAAATATTTCAGAAGAGCAAAGTTGCAGCACTTTATATTTCTGTTAACTACTTTGTAACTTTTCTGATGTTGAAGACATTTTACAAACTTACATGACTGATCAAGAGAAAAGAACTGGGACAGGAAAGTGATAACAGATATTAAAACACATAGCTTTATAATAAAAATCTCAGCTGGAAACTAAATAATGTGAAAACAGTCATTAAAAAAATAAATCTAATGAAAAATAAAACAGTATTAACATCATTTTCCTATTAAAATAATTTGAGTGGTTGGTTGTTGGTTTTTTGGATACAAAATTTTTAAGATAAGTTATTTCTTATAAGCTGGTTAAAATCTTTAGCCCTGCACAATTCTCATCTAGATTTAGAAATTGGTTAACAAATTACTGAGGATATTCAAAATAAAAAATGAGTAGCCCAGTAGTTAGTATTCTTTCTGTCAGTGAAACAGAAGGAATCCCACTTTATACATAGTGGGATTGAGCGCACCCTCAGCAAGTTCGCGGATGACACTAAGCTGAGTGGTGCAGTTGATTCGCTTGAGGGAAAGGATGGCATCCAGAGGGACCTTGATGGGCTTGAGGAGTGCGACCATGTGAACCTCAACAAGTTCAATAAGGCTAAGTGCAAGGTCCTGCACCTGGGTCAGGCCAATCGCCTGTATCAGTACAGACTGGGGGATGAATGGATTGAGAGCTGCCCAGAGGAGAAGGACTTGGGGGTATTGGTGGATGAAAAATTCAGCATGAGTCTGGGGTCTTAAGCAGTAGTCATACTATACCAGGTGTTGTTCCATGTATATACACATATGAATTCCTACTTACAACCTTTCATATCCATTTTTTTATCTCATGTTCTTATATGCTTCAAACAGGTATTAGGAAACCAGCAAAAGGCTGAAATTTCATTATAAAGCCAGTATCTGTGACCATGTGTGGAATTAGTTTTTGGAGACTTTTCTACAGCAACGTTGGAAATTAATGTTCAGCTTCCAGTATTTGAGTTTAAATTATCCTTCCTTTTCAAAGAAAGTATTTCCAGCACTCGATAAGTCCACCTGACAACATGCATAAGCAGAGTATCATTTAGGCTCAGTAAGATTCAGAGGTAGACTAATGGCAGAGTACACAGCATAGTCTTTCATTCACATACAGTAAATTGCAGATCATAAGTAGTGTACAGGTTTCATACGAAGAACTTGTATTTCCTTCTCTATTTCTGTTCTTAAGTATCTCTGCCTCTTCCTTGTCTTTCACCTGCACTCTCAATTCTTGCTGTAGAAGTTGTTAGATTTGTAGCAGCAAGCGCTGGCCTTTGCTGTTAAGGAGTATTAAAAATAGGCTAAGTGTGAAGTTTGCTATTTTGAAAACATGCCTGTGGTAAATACTTGTAAGATGTATGGTAATAGGAGTGAAAATGCAGTAAAGACAAGCCCTGAGCCATGTGTCAAAAGGACAAGTTTATCTAGGCCTGCCAGGATTTTTTAAAAAAGAAAAAATAGTTACAAAAATATGCTTTTTAATCACATCTGCTCGATAAAAAAGGCTGCTGGAAAAAAAACTGAGGAGGGTTGAAAATTAATGTTGGTGACTACCTCCAAATAAAAATGACGTGACTTAAATAAAAGATAATTGTAGTATTTAAAGCTACTAGGTATGATTCCAAAAGGAAAATTATTTAAATAAGGATTAAATAAACCCTGTGACTGATGAGACACAGCCCACAGTACCCCAGAAAAGTAAGTAGGGCAGGTCTGGTGATGGTAACCAGGGTCCAGGGATCACCAGACAAATCTGTGCTCATGAGGTAGGTCCAAGGTCAAACCAGGAACCCAAGTCAGCAAGGCAAGGTGAGGATCAGCGAGGTACCTGGGCAAGCGCAGCCTGAGAGGCAGGGCTGACCTGATCCAGCACTGTGGGTATCCCAACCTGAGTGGAAGTTTGGACTGGCTGACCTGCAGAGATGCCAACAAACTAACATTTCTGGGAACTTGGGAACCTGTGAATTCCTTTATCTGGAATGGACAAAATGGAAATGGAACTCAAAAACTGCAGTGGACAGAAACCTGTTTCAATAACAGTTACACCACAATGATTTAAGTCCTAAATTCTGTACCTAACGACTCATAAGTCTGGTTGTCTTTGATTGCTGTTGTCCTGGTTTTGGCTGGGATAGAGTTAATTTTCCTCTTAGTAGCTGGCATAGTGCTGTGTTTTGGATTTAGTATGAGAATGCTGATAACACACTGATGGTTTAGTTGTTGCTAAGTAGTGCTGACACCAGTCAAGGACTTTTCAGCTTCCCCTGCTCTGCCAGGTGCACGAGAAGCTGGGAGGGGGCACAGCCAGGACAGCTGACCCAAACTGACCAAAGGGCTATTCCATACCATATGACTTCATGCTCAGTACATAAACTGGGGGGAGTTGGCCGGGGGGCAGCGATCGCTGCTCAGGGACTGGCTGGGCATCGGTCAGTGGGTGGTGAGCGGTTGCATCACTTGTTTTCTTTTCCCTGGGTTTTGTTTCTCTCCTGTTGTTTCCCTTTTCACTACATTTTTTAAAATTTTTATTATTATTATTATTATTATTATTATTATCATCATCATTACCATTATCATTATCATTATTACTATTTTTCAATTATTAAACTGTTCTTATCTCAACCCACGATTTTTCTTACTTTTGCTCTTCTGATTCTCTCCCCCATCCCACTGCAGGGGGGAGGGTGAGCGAGCCGCTGTGCGGTGCTTGGCTGCCAACTGGGGCTAAACCACAACAGTTGTGTGTCCAAACAGCACCCAGAATCTTATTACATTTCAGTTCACAACATCTTTGTGACATTTCTAGATTGTTGTAAATAAAAAGAAGAACAGAAGAAGTTATGGATTATTAGCCTTTCTACATTGAAGCAGAAACTGAAGGTTCTGCTGGAAAACATGATGGTTACATCTGAACTGATAAATAAAAGGGGCTAGCCACTATTCTGTTGCTGAAACCAAGTGGCATGCCTTGGGTTGTGTCCATATGAGTAAATCACTTTACCACAGCCGACATAGATTCCTCAAACAGACAGCATATAGGGAATGGTTCCTGGGTCACTTTGTCTTATGAACTGTGGCCAGATGTTATCAGGGGAGTGTTGGCTTGAAATAGTCCAAAACTGTGCCGGGAACTGAGCTAACAATTACACTGTAAGAACAAGTGTTTGACAGTGCTTGATCTCAAATCCTGGCCCTGTTATTTCCTAATATAAACATGTAAGCAATGTGCACATTACCTAATGATTAATTGAAAAATTATATTAAAAGTTTACACATAGCGGGATGTGGTTGGGTGACAGGTACAGATTATTGACTCACATTAGGGCCTGGAAAAATCCAGTGGAATGGAAAACTTTCTCTAAATCACTGAATCCCTCCCAGGTGTACAAAACATAAAGAAACACCATTATTAATCCATGCCAGACCCACCATATTTTAATGCATCTGTCCTCTTAAAGGCTCCCTGGATACAAATTTTTCCACCCTTATTTTTCAAAAAGGAGAACAAAGCCCAGATCATTAAAGCACAAAATGCCATATTCATATTGTTTCAATCTAAATGAAATGAGAAATAATCACTTAAATATCCTGGGGGTGTGGATCTGGGCCTTTTACCTGCAGTCACACAAAAAGTCTCACAGAATACACTTCAGCTGGATTTTCTTTCACTCTCAATAAACTGTCTTGATTAGAATAAAGGATCACCTTTCACAAAGTAGGGAATGTCAAGCAAAAGGATTTTAATATATTTGTTGAGCATACTAACACTTAGATGCTCTTTACATTTTCATTGTTTACATGATTTTTGTGAGCATAGTGTTATTAGTATTTTAGGTAATAAGTGAACATTTAAAGTTACAATAAATGGGCATTTCAAAAGCCAATTACATTTTGAATAATTGCTCCAATCCATCTCAGCAAGATTATTTCATTATGTACTTTGGAAAATGTCTAGGTGTTCTGTTACTGTTTTACACTTTTAAGTTTGAAAGTACTGACCCAAGGATGTAGCCCTGAGTTTTCCAGGAGAGAAATTGCCCCTTATTCACAGGCCCAGCTACTTAATATCACATGTAAGCACATTTTAATATGTACCTGAATTTATGGGAAGTGCTTATCCAGAAACTACGTAAGCCGTTATTGATCTTCCTCCCATTTGCTGTTAAAAACACAATTTGTTTGAACTCTTGTAGTCTTTTTGTTCTAGGATTTTTTGTTTCATTTTGGTTTTAATTGTCTTCATATTTTTTAGTGCAGCTTTGTTCTACCCATGCAGCCAGATGGGGCTCCCCAATTAAATCGTATTGGTATTTTTCCACTCATGCAAACCAGTCTATTTACCTTGGCAGAAAAAAATATATTTTCTATTTTAAAATTTATTTTACTATACATGTATATACACTTATATGTATAATATATATATGCAATATAGATACATGCACATATAGATTATATATACATAGATAACTATAACGTATTTATATATAATGCACATACATACACATACAACTATACAGTTATTCCAAGCATGTGCATACATGTATTTCTTTTCCTATGTGAAAGGAAAGATAGTCACAAGGGTTAGTAATCTTGCAATATTACATGTATACATTTATCTTTTGATAGTTAGGTTGTGTTGTTATCTGAGTACCTAAAAAAGTTAAAATGTTTGTGGAAAGGCCTTTTGTTTCTATTTTAGAAAGAGACAACTTGGGGCTAGATCATTAGAGGCACTTAGGTGTTCGCTGAATGCACACAAAGGATGTTTTAACCCTTGCCCTAAGCCTTACCCATAAATGCCAAGTGGGGTATCTTATTCTGGCCTGGAAGGCTGCTTAGGGTTCTTAGCTGGAGTGGAAGTGAGGCCCCTAGATCTGGTCAGTGACATCTTATAGCAAAACACAGAGATGAAGATTGTCAGCAGGTCCCACTCCTATTAGATGGTGGGATGGACTTGCCTGCACATGCACAGACCTAAATCAACCCAAAGTAAGCTGCTTGGAGAAGAACACTGCACTGAACAGCTGACTTGCTGTGTGTATATTCGGAGACAAAAGGATCAGCTGTCCTAATTTGGACAGTCTATCCATGCTTTCTGATTTTGTGTGTCCTCTCTTGTTACTAGAGAAAAAGCTGAGAGGGTGTAAATATCTCACAATAGCAGCAATCCTTGCTTTTACCTATTGAACCCATTCTTCATCTCCAGAAGCATGAAAAAGAAAATAGCCTTGCGGGCCAGAAACCTCTTTGAAATTTATTTCATGGCCCCACTGCTTCCCCCTCATTGGCCCTGCAATATGACAAGGAGCAGCTAAAGGGATCCAGCATCTTCACAGAAGATAGTCAGCTGTGGAAAGTGGGCAGGAATTGCTCTAGGTGGACTAAGAGTAAAAATGGATGTTTGGAAGGAGAGGACAATGATTTGAGGGTCCTACAAGAAGTGTGGAGTCAGAGCACTGGTCCCCAGGGAAATAAGGGAAGCAAATGATACCATGAGGAAGGACTGGCTGAAGAGAAAGGGAGAAAGGCGTACTTGCACCCCTGAAAGCTCCACTCACGCCCTCTGCACCTCATACTATGATGAGGGTGGCGAAACACTGGGACAGGTTGCCCAGAGAGGTGGTAGAAACCCCATCCCTGGAAACATTCAGTCAGGTTGGACGGGGCTCTGAGCAATCTGATCTAGTTGAAGATGTCCCTGCTCACTGCAGGGGGGTTGGACTAGATGACCTCTAAACGTCCCTTCCAACCCAAACTATTCTACAATCTATGATTCTATACCACCTTCCTTAGTAAAATCTCAGTGCCTTGTCCTAAGCTGCCGCCACCACTTAAACCCCTCTGAAATATTGTTGATACCTCCCAGACATCCCAGTTACCACCTTGAAGCTTTTCTAAATGCCTATCCAGCCCACACTCTTCTGGAGAGGCTGCTGGAGATCTGGTAGGATGCTTAAGGATATTTGAGGTAACACTAAACTCCTATCTTTACACAGCAAAATCAGTCTTTATGTTCCTGAGAAAGATGTCAACAAAACGTGGCTCCAGAGCTGAAGGTAAGCAGAAGAAACAGCACAATGTGAATTTTGCCCATTGTTGGACATGAAGTGCGGTTTCAAGAATGTTAGTGGCACCAAGGCAGTATTGGATAATATTATACTTTACCTGAAATAGAAACACAAGCATCCAAAGGCTTTTTAAAACATGTAGGCACATACGTAATTAGGTGTTTCTGACACTTCCAGTATCAGCTCATTTTTCAAGTCCAGTTTGACAGAAATCACTGGGCCAGTTTAGTGCTGGGTTATCTATTCCTCCCATCTCACACAGGTCAGTTGGCTATGCTTTGTGGTCTGCTGTGTCAGAATACTTTATATAAACCTAAGTTCACAGTATCTGTTATCTCTCATCTGTATCTCAGGCTCCTAAAGTGCCTAAGAGAGGAGAGCCATTTCCCTAGCTTTCCTCTGTAGTCAATGGACAGGGACAGTCACTTCTGGATGGTGACACAGAATATCTGTGTCACATAATGAACTGATTCGTTAAATGGGGTCTGTCTGGACTTGACTATTACTATACTAAATCTGTAAGAGCAAAGCAAATTTCCATGTACTTAAAGAGAAAGAACTATAAATTGTAAGTCAGCGCCTGAGGCTACTAGTCACTCCTTGTGACTTCGTTCCTTCCTCCAAAACTCAAACTTACACACAGGCACTTTGTTTCTTTTCATTTTATGAGAAATGAGGATGGAAGTGCCATTTTACAGCAGATTATCATTGTTAGTATTTTGGCTGTAATTGGACAAATCTACAAATTCTCTTGGGTATTTTAAAATAATTACCAAAGGCAGGGCCTGGAGATTTGTAGAGCTCAGTAAGCAGTAGTGGATTCACTTTTTTAGGTCTCTTGTGTCTTTATGTCTTTAAAAAACATATTCCAGATGTTAAGTTTTTTATTAATCATTCCAGGCTTGGAACATTTGAAATAAGTGTAGAATAATAAAGTGTTTCATATGAAATATTCTGTGACCTACTTTCTCAGTCCTCTCTGATTATGAGCTAGTGGTAGTAGGAAATGGAGAAATAACATAAAAGACACAGTGATTTAGATTACCCAACTAAACAAAGTTAAATATTGTTCCTTTCTTTGTAGTAGAAAGAAGGTTGTATATTGTGTTTGAAATATTGTATGAACATTTGTCACTCTGTGGTAGGATGAATCACACTTAAGGAGTGTCTTCTTTGAGACCTTCCTTGCTTCCTAAGATATGCAACATAAATGATTTTGCAATTTATATTTTACATATATAGAAAGATGTGTATGTGCAGAATATATTTATGAAATAGCAATAGTAAACAGTAATGAAAGCAGATTGTGGTTCAAGAAAGGATTCATTGTAAGAGCAACTACTCAACTAGAATAAAAGGTGACAAAATTAGGTCTCATAAAATCAATGGCACAGTACCACAGTGTATTTGAAAACAATTTACAGGAACTCCACAGGTGTAAAAGTATTTATTTGAATTTAGAAAGATAGTGTTATGGCACGATATTAACAGGAGTGATCAATATATGAGAGAAAGGAACTAA
>VYZW01054288.1:17645-30709 GCA_013401315.1 Balaeniceps rex | reverse complement strand
GGGAGGGCCGCCGCTCCTTGCCGCCTCCGTCCTTGGATCCCTAACTCTCCCTTCCCCCCGCCTGGAGCGCCTGGGTCCCCTTCGCGACCCCTCCCCACAGCCCTGGGCCTCCCCACCCCCCGAGTGCCTGGGTCCATCTGCGATACCTCCCTCCGGCACCCGGGGTCCTTCCCCTAAGGACTCTGGGTCCCCCAGTCCTTCTCTCCCCAGCCGGGCGGCTGCCGTGCGGTCCCTGCCCTGTAACTGGTGCTCCCCACTCTGCCTGGCTCCGCTCGGGGAGGCCTGTGCTCCAGCTGAGCCCCTGGCTCTGCCGGGCCTCCGTATCCTGCCCCAGGCCCGGCAGGTTGCGTGGGGGGCCTGGCCTCGCCTGGGCACAGCTCCTCTGCCCCGGGGGTGCCGGGATCTCCAGCAGGGCTGTGGCCCAGCTCTGGTCCCCATGTCTAGGCTAGCTGTGTCCCCACTAGTGGCTGCAAGTCCCCGCTGCATCCCCACTGCTGCAAGTGGGGAGGGTGACTCTCCCCACCAGGGACCCCGCAGGCCGATATGGCCAGTGATGGCACCTCCATAATGCCTGCTGATCTGGGCCCTATCACCAGCTTATGCCTCTTGGCCACTTTTCTTTTCCAGAGGGTAGGAGTGGGCCCACCGCACTGCAGCGACCTCACTAAGGTGTTGGCCTGGAGCAGAGGTCCTCGCTGGTCCATGGGTTCAAGGGCTTCCTATCACCCTGCTTACAATCCTCCAGCAAAGCCTGGCCTCCTGGATCACTCCCTGCAGGGCTGGGGGTTCTGGCAGGCGGGGAGGCTCCATGGGGCTTCTGCTTGTGGTACATGAGTACCACTCATGGCCACTGCTTGTGCCAGGCCCTGTCTTTGCTGGGGAGAGGGTTTGAAGGCGCTCGCCTCCCTCACCCTGTGCCCATCCCATCCTGGCAGGGAGCCCCAATGGACACGAGAGCGGAGCAGAGCGCGTCCTGACCCCTGCCCCACGCAGCTGCCTCTGTGCCGGCCCCTGTGACTATGGACGAGTGGAAACCCAACCCCGCCATCAAGCCCCACAAGAAGCGGAGCTGGTATCTTGCCTGGAAGTACAAGTTGATGAACCAGCGCGCGCTGCGGAAGCTGTGCCAGGTAAGTCGCCCACAGCCCTGCGGTGGATTAGGGAGGATAATCTATAGGGTTTACGAGCTTACAGAGCAGCTGTCAGCAGAGGTGGGTCTGCTGGCAGTCCTGGGTGACCTAATGTGCTGGGAAAGCATAATGTGTCCCCCAGAAAACTACCTCCAGTGGCTTTATGCTCATCCGTGGAAGGGTCTGCCATGTCTAGCAGCTCCTTCCAGCTGCAGATGGACCTGTTGGGTGGCTATGGCAGGAGATGCAATTATCCAGGCGTCCTTGGGAGGCTTTCAGCTAGAAACCCGACTGATTCCTCTCCTCCTGGTTCCAGACCCATGCCGAGTGCAGCAGGGCTCTGCCTACAGTGGGAAACCATCCCTGCCCCATTTGGTTTGCAAACCAAGCCTGGTATAATGCACAACAGGTGGACAGACAAAATAGGGCTGCGTGATGGGATCTTGTGCCCCAGGGGCAGCTGGCGTCTGGGAAAGCTGCAGGCTTGGTCGCTTGTGCTGTAGAACGGCTAATCCTCGGTGGAGCCAGCGTCCTGGGGGGTGTCTGGGGGTGTAAGGACAGGGAGGGTTTGGCCCCATGGCAGCGAGCTGCAGAAAAGGGGCCGTTCCTGAGATGAGCAAAGCTCGGTGAAATCTGGCAGCTGATTTCTGTGGGAGGGAGCAGGGTAGGGTTTTGTGTGTGCCTGGGAGGACGAAGGCTCACAAGGACTCCCTGGGGAAGGAGACTGCTCAGTCCTGTGTCCCCTGGGGTGCTCAGGGCTTGGGAACGGGCCTGGTCATTCAGGCAGGCATTGCTCATTGCACTGAGGGCAACGGGCTAAAGCTTGTATGCTGTCATCTCTCTCCTTCATGGCACTGATGTAGCTTAAAACACAGGTGAAAACTTGGCTTAAAATATGTAAACCAGAGCTGCAGGTATGGAGTAGCCAGGTCTACAGCAGCTGGGCCTCTATCAGCAGCTCTGACTGAGCCAGCCTTGCTAGACCCAGCTGCTGGTCTTGCTTAGTGCTGCCTTGTTTGCTCTGGTCACTGGGGCTGCTCCCCCATGTCTCCAATACTGACCAGGATGGAAGGCCTGGGCAGGTTGGTAAGGTGGCCTTGCTGCTGGCCACCAGGCACAGCCTGCTCCTCGCCACGAGCCCGAGGCTCTGTTCTTGCCTAATTAAAAGCTTTCTGTGCACAGATCCGGAAAGGTGCTCATACTCCTGTGTCAACAGCAAATCAACAAGCCAAAATGCCATAGTGGTATTTATATCATCACATTGTCTTATTGCTGGTTTTCCATCTTCCTCTTCCTCAGTTACGTCTTGAACCTGTTTGGCTGCTTGGCAGAGATAGCAGCAACACGTAGCTTTGAGGCAGTAGCTGGCCAGGTAGGGCAGGGATCCTTTTAGTGCCTCTCACCAAGGGCAGGCCTGTGTGTGATCTCAACCCCATACCAGACCTCAGAGAATCGAGGGTCCAAGAGCTGAAAAAGGCACAGATTTCTAGGAAGCGAGCTGTTGGGGGGGTGAGGGACAAGGGAAGAGTCTCAAAATCACCCAAGACCTGTCTCAACATCCTCTTGTGGGGGGACCAGGCTATGAGCAGCCTCCAACAACCTCTCTCTTCCTCTCCCTTGGTTGCTGTGACATCTCCACACTGAGTCTTAGGATGCTCCAGGGAGGTTAGTAGGACCTTGAGCTTGCATGGCTGAAACCTGAAACTATCCGGTACATCCAAAGCGTGGCTGGGCCAAGGGGCCAGAGCTTTTGGGCCATGGGATGAATCTGTCAGAAGCACATAGCAGTCAGATTTGGGCCTCTGTGGTGGCTCTGCTGTGAGCTGCACAGACCCTCCTGCCTTGGAGGCTGGTGGTGGAGCCTTGCGGTGGTGTTAGCTTTGGGGGTAATAGGTGCTCAGGGCTTTGTGTCTTAAATCCAATGGCAAAGCCTTCCCTTGCTGCGTGACTGTCCAGGGCAATTTTTGGGCTTCCTGCTAGAGCTGTTTGTCAGTCCTGGGGCAGGGCTGTAGCTACTGGGCAGGGACTTTGTCCCTGTGCAGAACCCCATGGCCACCACATGCTACTGTCACCTTTTCACCATGAAGAAGCACCTGGGCCCTGGGTTACAAAGCTTCCTAGGTCAAGTAAAGACAAATTGCTTCAGCTGAGGTCTTGTCTTTCAATCCTGCATCCCAGGCCAGCACTGCAGCTCTAAGACCATCCTCTTGGCTGTGGCCAGACGTGCTTTTGCAGCTTACAGCTGCAGGTGGATTATTTGCCAACATGGGACGTTTGTGATCCAAGTCTTCCCATGTGACTCTGTGTCAGAAAAAGCTCTTTTAGCATGGAGTAGTTTCTGCTTTACGCTGGGTCCAAATACCAGGAAAAAGACTGAAATTGAGGAAGAGAGGAACAAGATGCATTTAAGTAAATACAGGTGCTTATAGAAATGTTGTGGTCTTTTTTCCCTCCTCATGGTCTGGAAGAAACAAGGCCATGGGCAATGATGATGCTCACATCAGGGGTTCCCATGGACTCCTCCACAGTCCTTGGACCTTCCCGTAGCCCTCTGTATCAGCACCCACACGGGTTGCCTTGAAGTTTGCTGCAGACAGTAAGGCTGCGGGCTGTTCTCTGCAGCCCGTGACACAGTGCAGTTTCCTGTAGTCAGACCTCAGCTTCTTCCCTTTGCGTTGCTTTAGTCGCGCAGCATCTCCTCTCCCTCTGAATACCCTGAATATGTCCTCTGGTTGCAGAGGGAGAGGTGAAAGTAGTGATGCTGCAGAGTAGGCAGAAGTTAATGTTACCATGGAAGCTGTACCCTGAATTACCAAACTCTTTGCCTGCAGAGACCCTCAACCTTGATGCAGTTTTTTAGCAGGAATCTGCTTGCAGATCTGGAAGCAGGTTTATGTTGGAGTGGGTTAATTCTCATGTATCAAGAATTCAGTGCTCTCCAACTGATGAAAGCACTTCACCCTAAAACTTGGTCGTCTGTATTTCTTTCTCTTTGCCTTCCCCCAGAAGAAAGCAGGGGAAGTAGCAGATACTTGTGATCCCTTGCAAGATCTCCTTGGGGTGCCCTGCAGCCTCTGCCAAGGAGGTGGCCTGATCTTGGGGTTGTTACTTACAAGTTGCTAATGCAAAGCATCCTGCATTGCAGACAGGTGCTGTCCTCTTCCTGCTTGTGACTGTAATTGTGAACATCAAGCTGATCTTGGACACCAGGAAAGCTGCTTATGAGGAGGAAGAGGAGTCTGCACAGGACTATGGTGAGGGGCAGCATCTTGCTTTTCTCTGAAAGCAAGGAAACTGGAGGGAGGGAAGTAGCTTCTTTAAGTCAGGGCAAACTTGTGACCAGCTACAGCACGAAAGACAGGTCTGTGCATGTGGGTTTAGCAAAAACGAACAGAAAAGGCCATTTCCATTCCTGGTCTGTCTACTCAAGGCTTTAGCACGTTTGGCTGTGGAGGTCTGTGGGGATAGCTGGGGCCAGACCTGTTGCCATTTTGGGTTTCCCTCACCTGCCATCCCTGTAGATTCTGACCCATGGCTTGTTGGGCTGGGATACCTGGTGGGCATGACTTTCTGGAGGCTTGGCTGTGCTAACACTGAGCAGGGGCAAGCCAGAAGTGCCTTGGCTGGTTGAGACTGGGCATTTCTCCCCTGTAGATGATGAGATGCTGAATGTGGAGGTCCCTAGGCACCCTGTCAGCAACAAGAAGGTCTTGGATGTCGAGGTGTACTCCAGCCGGTCGAAGGTCTATGTGGCTGTGGATGGGACAACGGTAAGTGATGGGTGCTGGCTGTCCGTGTGAGCAGAGGATGGGTGGAACTGGATGGGTGAAGCCTCAAGCAGCGGGTGGTGAGAACACTTCAGTGGCTGGCAAAAGAAGGTCAGGAGTGGATCCCCTTCCTGCCTACAGGACTGTGGAGGTGTTGTCCTGCATTGTCTTCTACCCCGGCATCCATCACTGCCATGAGCAAAGCCAAAACGTCACAGGAGAGAGACTTGCCCCTTGGGGGGCTCTGCTGTGCTGAATGGGCAGGGAATAAGAGGTCTTGGCGTATGGTTCTAATCGCTTCTCCACTTGCAGGTCCTGGAAGATGAGGCTCGGGAGCAGGGAAGAGGGATCCACGTCATCGTCTTAAATCAGGCTACGGTAAAGCATCCCTGCATGTCTGCATTTGTCTTTCTTACTGGGCAGTGTTTGTCCTTGCTCTTTAACTGTTGGGTGCATGAGGCAAAGGGCAGCCAGGAGAGAAGTCCCTGAATGCTTGTTTGCCTGTAGTTTCCAGAGCACGACATGGTCACCCAGAGGGTCCCTGCAGTGTTTCTCTTGTGCTTGCCTAGCTGTCCTTGGGGAGCAGGCAGGAGAGGAGTTGTGAGGTTGGGTAATGCTGTCCCATGGACCTCAATGCACTTCATGTTGTGCATGAAGGCCCGAGGGCTGAATTTGCTTGGGGAGTAACTCCCTGGCATACCTGAAAAGTAACTCATCATGTTGTTCAGGGACTGAGGCTTCCAGGACGCATTCCCATAATTCCACGTGTCCTGGCTGTATAGCATTTAAGATGCATCTGATGTTTGAATACCAACAGGGTCATGTGATGGCCAAGAGGGTCTTTGACACCTATTCTCCCCATGAAGATGAAGCCATGGTACTTTTCCTCAACATGGTTGCCCGGGGCCGGATCCTGATCTTCACCATTAAGGTATGTGATGTTAGTGTCAAAAAAAAAAAAGTCAGCTTGAGTCAGGGCACCCTAAAGCTCGTCTGGGCAATTGCCTCCTGAATGTCATCAGGCATTCCCAGGGCTAAATGTCACATCCCCACAGGGCTATGCTTCCCTGTCTGGGTCACCTCCCTTGTTCTCTCACTCCCCCTTGTTACTACAGATACTGCTGTGTGCCCAGCAAGGCAGGAGAGCAAAAAGCAGATGTGTCAGAGCCTGCAGCAATAAACAAGAGGTTAGGTGGAGAATGGACATGAGGAAATGTAAGGATATGGTGGGACCCTCCTGGGTCCCAGTTCCAGGCTTTAGCAGGGGCCACTGTGGATTGTGTTGGCTCTGGGCTGCTGTGTGAGAAGCACTGTGCTTCTTCAAGTTTTCGGATTTAGCTGTGTGAAGTGTTGCCGAACACATGGCCCTGCTGGAGAACAATTTAACCTTGAGGAAATAGGAGTCTGTGATTCCTCTGACCTCCCTGTGGGTCATGGTGAAGCCACCGGCAGGTTTAGTGGCACAGAGACCGTAGGAACCTGCTCTTGAAGGTGTCTGGCTCAGCTGGTTCAAGGGTAGGAGTGGGCCCTGTACCTCTTTGATATTGACAGTAGACTTCCCTTGTCTACATCAGGAGCCAGACCCCAGCTGCAGGGTTGTGTTTTGTTCCAGGATGAAGGCTCCTTTCACCTCAAGGACACAGCCAAGAATGTCCTGAAAAGCCTGGGGAGCCAAGTTGCACCATTCCTGAGCTGGAGAGACATGTGGACATTTGTGGGGAAGAAAGGAGGTGAGTCTAGCACAGGCTGGGAGGGGGTTCATGGCACTGTTTTTTTGGGGAGAAGACAGGTGAAGACAAACCCAACCCATCCCCAACACGCTGCATGAGCAGGGAACAAGTCAGAGAGAGCAGGCAACTCTGTTCCTGGGGGTGAGGGAGGGGATGGAGGCAGAGCATGTCCATTCAGCAGCTTGCCAGACACCAATAGGGAAAAGGTGCCAAGCTGCCACCCTGAGCTACAGCCCCTGTTCATGCCTTGACACAGTGGGAATGGGCCCTTCCAGACAGTCCTGACCCTGTGTCCCTGCTCCAGGGGAAGTATACGGAGAGAAGCATGCCAAGTCGCCCACCCTCTCCACATGGGGTGACCCTGTACTGCTGAAGACAGAAGTTCATCTGACATCTGTGGAAGGTAGGAAGAAAGATCCATTCTGCAGTGCCAGGTATCTCTGAGACATGTCTGCCTGCTGCTCTTGGTGGTTTTGAGTCAAAGCCATGGGTCTGTTAGCAACATCCCAGGGTGGATTTAAGGCTGTTTGAGATGGGGATGGTAACTTTTAAAATGGGGCCAGTTTCCCTTCTTCCTGCTTCCGTGGCAGTTCCAGGCATGGTTGTTGAGAAAGGGGAGGATGGGGAAGTGGGGACATGGTCTGGCTATTTGTCACCTCTCCAAACCAGGCCTGGTCCAGTTTTTTCTGACTGTTGGCCTTGAACATGGCCCATTGCTGCTCAGAGAGGCCGTGTGTTGGGGAGGACTTCTGAATGGCTCCTGTGGTTATATCTGGCATCGAGAAGTGTTGTTTGTTCATAGTAATAAGGACTGGCTTGGTGAGGGCTGAGCCCAGGGAGAGCTGTCTGTGTGGCAGTGCAGCCTGGAGCACACAAGGTGAGGCCATGGGGATGAGCAGTCTTTTCTTCTCCTTGGTGCCTCCAGATGCTGAGTGCCATTGGCCTGACACAGAGCTGAACCGCCGCCGGAAGAGGTTCTGCAGCAAAGTAGAAGGTTATGGCAGCGTCTGCAGCTGCAAAGACCCCACGCCCATTGAGTTCAACCCTGATACTGTGAGTGCAGGGGCAGAGTATTCAGGGAAGGCTACAGGAGGGAGGGCTGGGCTGGACCAGGTGTGTTTGCAGCTGAGATGCAGAGCCCTGTGCTTAAGCTTCAGCTGAGTGGTGAAAACTGTCCCTGGGCAAACTCTTAACCCCAGCAAAGGTAAGGTGAATACATGTGGTCAGGTCATGCTGGGGAAGGGGAGTTCCCTTGCCCTACGTCTGCCCTGAGCTGCCAGGTTAGCATGGCTCTAGGGACTTCAGTGTAAGCAGCAGAGCCTGTACATTTGGAGATGGAGCAGTTATCATGGCCTTTGGGCTGTCCTTGGTGCAGTGCTGAAGAGTTTGGACAAAGGTCTCCAGGTGGATGAAAGTTGGATTTGGGAGCTGGGTCTGAGGTGGAATGAAAGGGGAAAGCTGGCAGGGTCTCCCGCAGTGCTGAGTGGAGTTCTAGTTGGTTGGTGTGGTCCTAGCCAAGGGGTAGGACCATGCAGCTCTGCTGTTTAACAGCAGGGCCGATCCCTACTCCTTAGTTCCCGCTCTCAGTGGCATAGAATCATTTAGATTGGCATGGCCTCCCCCAGCCCCGCTCACACACATTTTTCTCTTCCAGCTCAAGGACAATAAAGTCTTCAATGTGCCTGTAGCTGTTATTGCAGGGAACCGCCCCAACTACCTGTACAGGTAAGCACTTCCAGGGGACACAGCTTCTCTGCTCTGTGCCACAGGACCAGACACGGCCTAAGCCCTCCCCTTCATCCTGCTGGCAGGATCCAGCCTCCTTCTGGGGTTGCATGAGCAACATGGGCAGACCTGCTTGGACAGATCCCAGCGTCCTTGGCCATGGGAAAGGGAAGAACCCAAGGCCAGTAGGTCCTGCTCCCTTACCGTGCACCCTTTCCCCCACCCCAAGGGATCCATACCCCTCTGCTGAGCAGCCTGGGCCCACTGGGGCTGTGCACTCAGGCCCCCTGATCTCTCCCCAGGATGCTGCGCTCCTTGCTGTCGGCTCAGGGTGTCAATCCGCAGATGATCACAGTCTTCATCGATGGGTACTACGAGGTGAGAGCACTCCCAGAGGTCCCTGTAGCCAGGTCCTTGGTCCCCCAGCCAAGAGTATGTGGTGCTGGCCTAGTCCTTGGTGGGTGGCGGCCCCTTCATCCTTCCTCCTGCTGTGGGTCACACTGCTCCCCACCCACTCCTACACAAGGTCAGTCAGCTTAGCCAAGCCATGGGTGTGGATAAAGCTGCCTTGGCCTTTCCCAAAGCCCAGATTTTATATCCCCACGTCAGAGGCTGGTGTGCAGGAATGAGGTGGTCATGCTGGGCTCTCCCCATCCCCCTTTCTTGTTTGATGAGTGTCGTCAGCCTGTGTGTAACACCACCTGTCCAGCTCCCTTGCATGAAGCAGAACGAACCAGTCCAGCTGTGCCTGTCCAGCTCCACTCTCTGTAAGAGGTGAAGAGACCCAAAATGATCTGTTTTCACAAGGCTCGTGAAAGCTGTGGCCAGGTAGAGGAGAGCTGGTCCTTTAGAAAGCAAAGACCTTCCTGTCAGCAAAACCTTATAAAGCCCTGGAGGATCCCACTGCAAGCCCTGGGTCTCTGGCAGTGGGGTGTGCTTTGGGACAGGCCTTTGGCATCCTAGTAGGTCTCAGGAGCTTTCTAGCCCTCATCTCTGCAGCAGCCCATGAGGTATTGTCTGGTTGCCTTGTGATGGAGGTGGGGAAAGGAACAGCGTCATTCCCTCGCAGGCCTCTCCCACCACTGACAGGTTGTGGGGCTGGGGGAGCTGGTTTGTTTATGCAGGCTCTTACTGCAGCACATTGGAGTGGTTAAAGATAGCAGTATCCATTGCCATGGCAACTGGAGCAGCATCCCTCAGCTATGAGGGGCAGCCTGGATGCTCTTCCTGTTGCCATAGTGGATACCAGGGAAAGGGGGAATGGTTGGTGCAATGGGAGCTCCTTCTCTCTTTTGTGGCTAGGAGGTGGGATGGACAGTAAGGGGATGGAGAAGGCCTTGGTGGGGCATTCCTAGGGCAGAGCTATGTCAGTGGATTACTTCTGACCCCAGTGCGGATGTGCTTGGTCAGAGAGGTCTCTTTCTTGGCAACTGTGAGAGAAAATGAAGTTGATTATGGTCTCAACATTAAGCAGCTAGTAGGTGTTCCTGGCTATACCTG
Source organism: Balaeniceps rex (assembly GCA_013401315.1). Lineage (NCBI taxonomy): Eukaryota > Metazoa > Chordata > Aves > Pelecaniformes > Balaenicipitidae > Balaeniceps > Balaeniceps rex. Next base: position 20,857 of record VYZW01054288.1, on the reverse strand, counting down.
TTTTTCTTTCTGCACTGTCCATGGGGGACTGGGGATTTGGGCTTCTCGTATACTCTTGGATACAACTTTGGGCTTGCAAACTTGCAGGGATAGCAGAAATTTATGGTGATACTTAAGGGCTGAAGGGTCAAGAGGGTTTGGCGAGTTCCTTGCTTGCAGGTTCTACAGCACAGCATCATTTTGAGCCTCACTTGCCCCCAAGAGGACAGCCACATGCAGGGGATCCCACAGGTGTATTCTTGTGTCATGGTTTAGCCCCAGTCGGCAACTAAGCACCACGCAGCCGCTTGCTCACCCTCCCCCTCCCCGGTGGGATGGGGGAGAGAATCGGAAGGGCAAGAATAAGAAAACCCACAGGTTGAGATAAGAACAATTTAATAATTGAAATAAAATAATAATAATAATAATAATTGCAATGAAAAGGAGAACGAGAGAGACAAACAAAACCCAGGGAAAAGAAAACAAGTGATGCAACCGCTCATCACCCGCCGACCGACACCCAGCCAGTCCCCGAGCAGCGATCGCTGCCCCTCGGCCAACTCCCCTCGGTTTATATACTGAGCATGATGGCATATGGTATGGAATAGCCCTTTGGTCAATTTGGATCAACTATCTTGGCTGTGCCCCCTCCCAGCTTCTTGTGAACCTGGCAGAGCATGGGAAGCTGAAAAAGAAAGTCCTTGGCTAGTCTAAGCATTACTTAGCAACAACTAAAACATCAGTGTGTTATCAGCATTCTTCTCATACTAAATCCAAAACACAGCACTGTGCCAGCGACCAGGAAGAAAAGTAACTCTAACCCAGCTGAAACCAGGACATCTTCTTGTCCCAGGGAGCTGACACTGTCAGAGGGTGGGGAGAATGTATCCAGACCCACATATTTGATGAGCTTTGTACCTTTCCATTGCAGGAGCCAATGGATGTGGTGGAGCTGTTTGGCCTCTCAGGAATCCAGCACACTCCCATCAGCATTAAAAATGCCAGAGTTTCCCAGGTGAGAGACCTTTCCCAAATCCTGGGAGACTTATTTCCTGGGACCTGGGGTAGCATTCAAGGGAGGCAGGCTTAGCCCCGCATCTGTGCCAGGCTACCCCTCCCTGTGCCCTGGGGGTTGGTGGTAACACAGGCAACGATGTGTCTTTTCTTGTAGCACTACAAAGCCAGTCTGACTGCAACCTTCAACCTGTTCCCGGTGAGTGAGACCTCTGCCTGCGCCCTGTCTAGCTGCTCCCCCGTGGCAGCAAGACAGTGCAGGGTTTCGCTGAGAGAGTGGCATCTGTGACCCCCATCTCACTGGAGCTGGTATTGGTCCTGTGGGGCAGGGAACAGCACAGGCAGGGGACACTGCTTGGTGTCTCTGCTCTGTCCTGGTCCTATCCTTCTGACATCTCTGCTTGCCCTACAGGATGCTAAATTTGCCATAGTTCTGGAGGAAGACCTTGACATTTCTGTTGACTTCTTCAGGTAAAGCTGTGGGTCCCTGAGCTGCTGTTTGGGTGGGGCATTTCCTAGAAGCTCTCTGGCTGCTCAGGAGAGGCCAAATCCCTGCCATGCTGTAGCTCACCTATCTGAGGCTGAACAGTCCCCAGGCAACAGCCATAGCTGAGCTCTGCCTGCAGTCTTCAGTCCACTGTCCTGGCACTCAGGTGTCTTCAGTCCACTGTCCTGGCACTCAGGTGTCACTGACTTTGAGGTCTGGGATCTCTTCCTGGTTTGCTTTTGGGGACACTGATCTATTCTGTACACACACGGTTAGAACTGCCCCATGGCAAGAGGACAGGGATAGCATCTACTGGGACTCCAGTTCTTTCATAAGGAGGAAGGACTCTGATGGAGCAGGAGACGCTGTTGTCTCCTCCCCATGGTGAGAGTCAGCTTAGCTTGTTTGGGTGCTCCTCCCTGATCTCATGCCAACATCAGCCATCTCAGCTCAAGAGGTGGGTTAGGCAGTCCCAGCAGTTGGGGGTGGCTTGTCCCTTTGTGGAGAATTTGCCTTGGTTTGCCTGGGGAAAGGATGTTTGACCAGGAACTGGACAACTCTTTCCTCAGCTTTCTGAGCCAGTCAATACACCTTTTGGAGGAGGACGAGAGCCTGTACTGCATCTCAGCTTGGAATGACCAGGTGGGTCAGGGAGGATGGCGGAGTAGGGACACCTCAGCCCTGTGTTGTTCCCCTGTCAGGCTGGGGTCCAAGTTCTGTCTGTAAAGCGGGGTGTCCCCCCACCATCACCCTGGGTGGGTCTGTCTCCCCAGTCCTGAACTGTTCAGAAGTGCCCCTGCAAATCACCATCCAGTCCCTGCCAAGTGCTTCCCAGTGGCTGTCCCCTGCTCCCCATGCTGGGAGTCTCCATGGAGCAAGATGCCTCCTATTTTGACAGGCTAGGGGTGCATTCAGGATGCTGAATGCTCCCCTTAACATCACAGGGCTATGAGCACACGGCTGAGGACCCCTCACTCCTGTACCGCGTGGAGACCATGCCAGGCCTGGGCTGGGTGCTCCGTAAGAACCTGTACAAGGACGAGCTGGAGCCAAAGTGGCCAACCCCTGAGAAGGTGAGTACCCTTAGAGGGACCCTGTCTTCTGCACCCCCATCTCTGCTCATCAGCAGTCCCTGATCATCACCCAGTCCCTGTGGGTACAGCTCTTGGAGGGGCCCTGGCTCTCCCTGAGCTTCCACTGGGAAGGATGCCCAAGCAGAATGTATAGAATCATAGAATCATTTGGTTGGAAAAGACCTTTAAGATCGAGTCCAACTGTACCTATCCACTACTAAAGCATGTCCCTAAGCACCTCGTCTACCCGTCTTTTAAATACCTCCAGGGATGGTGACTCGACCACTTCCCTGGGCAGCCTGTTCTAATACGAAGTTTTTCCTAATATCTAATCTAAACCTCCCCTGGTGCAACTTGAGGCCATTGCCTCTTGTCCTATCACTTGCTACTTGGGAGAAGAGACCAACACCCACCTCGCTACAACCTCTTTTCAGGTAGTTGTAGAGGATGATAAGGTCTCCCCTCAGCCTCCTCTTCTCCAGGCTAAACAACCCCAGTTCCCTCAGCCGCTCCTCATAAGACTTGTGCTCCAGACCCTTCACCAGCTTCGCTGCCCTTCTCTGGATGTGCTCCAGTGCCTCAATGTCCTTCTTGTACTGAGGGGCCCAAAACTGAACACAGTACTCGAGGTGCGGCCTCACCAGTGCCGAGTACAGGGG
>VYZW01054288.1:0-17349 GCA_013401315.1 Balaeniceps rex | reverse complement strand
CCAGGAGAATGCTGTGGGAGACGGTGTCAAAGGCTTTACTAAAGTGCAGGTAGACAACATCCACGGCCTTTCCCTCATCCACTAAGCGGGTCACCTGGTCATAGAAGGAGATCAGGTTATTCAAGCAGGACCTGCCTTTCATAAACCCATGCTGACTGGGCCTGATCTTCTGATTGTCCTGTACGTGCTGTGTGATGGCACTCAATATGAACTGCTCCATAATCTTCCCCGGTACCAAGGTCAGGCTGACAGGTCTGTAGTTCCCCGGATCCTCCTTCCAGCCCTTCTTGTAGATGGGCGTCACATGGGCAAGCCTCCAGTCGTCCGGGACCTCCCCTGTTAACCAGGACTGCTGATAAATGATGGAGAGTGGCTTGGCAAGCTCCTCCACCAGCTCCCTCAGTACTCTTGGGTGGATCCCATCCGACCCCATAGACTTGTGAATGTCCAGATGGCATAGCAGGTCGTTAACTGCTTCCTCCTGGATTATGGGGGGTTTATTCTGCTCCCTGTCCCTGCCTTATTATGGGGGGTTTATTTGATTTGGGACAGACAGTAACTTGAGGACCATATAACCAGCCACAGAGCTGGCTGGAACAGCCTGGGCAGGCTGGGGCCAAAGGGGCTAGAGCTGGCACATTTGGATGGCCACACCACCAAATCATGTCCCCAAACTTGAGTGTGAGTGGCAGTTTCTCCTCCCCAGCTCTGGGACTGGGACATGTGGATGCGGATGCCCGAGCAGCGGAAGGGCCGGGAGTGCATCATCCCTGACATCTCGCGCTCCTACCACTTCGGCATCGTGGGGCTCAACATGAACGGCTACTTTCACGTGAGTGACCTCCCTCAGCCCCCAAGCCCCATCCTGGTGCTGAGCTCTGACTCAGCCACCTTTCCAGGTAGCGGGGATGCTTGAGGTGACCTCCACGTACAGCTGACTCCTGACTGAACCCCGTTTTCCTTCTCTCCTCTCTCTTTCTCCCTCCCAGGAAGCCTATTTCAAGAAGCACAAGTTCAACACAGTTCCAAATGTCCAGCTTAAAAATGTGGAGAGGTGAGTGCTGGTCAGAATGAGATCTGGATGAAACAGTTGCTTGACCTGACCCTTGTCCCCTTGTGCTGGGGGCATCTCCCTTTCTTCTGGAACAACAGCCATAACCTACAGCCCCAGCACACTGGCCTCCACTGGGGAATCCTTGCAGCGTTTTTTGTGAGGTTGGGTTCAGCTACCCTGTGCTGCTGGTGGACATGTTGAAGGGTCACGTTTTTGCTGCCACGTCCTCCAGGATATGTGACAGTCCCCGCTCTCCATTCATTGGCTCCAACCTGCCTTTTCGTATTATACTGGGGCAGTCTTAAGTTTGGATCATCTTGGGATGATCCCTGCTTCTCAAACTGTCTGGCTCTGCCCTGATCTCTGTGCTCTCTCCTCCTCCAACAGCTTGAGGAAGGATGCCTACGAGACTGAAATTCATCGGCTCCTGGGGTAAGTGCCTGCAGGGAGGTTGGGAGACCACAGGGCACACTGAGTGAACCAACCAGGATGGAAGAAAGGGCAACTCCAGCCACCGCTTGCCTGTCTGAAGTACCCTGGGAGGGTGTACTTCAGGAGGTGGTGAAGGGAGGAGGTGAGGTCCCCTCTCACTCCCTGTTCTGTTTCCACAGTGAGGCTGAGGTCTTGGACCACAGCAAGAACCCCTGTGAGGACTCCTTTGTGCCCGACACTGAGGGCAGGGTCTACGTCATGTTCATCAGGATGGAGCAGGAAGCAGATTTCACCACCTGGACTCAGCTTGCCAAGGTGAGGCCCCTGACATGGCCCATCCTCACCCCTGCACTGACCTCTGCATCACTGGGAAACATCTGGCTGGTGTTCTTGGGTTTGTCCGTGGTCTTGGACACAGCTCAGCAAATGGATTCTTGCTGCCCTTGGGTGGTGTTTAAGCTTTTGGTGTTTACAGAATTCAGTGGGTCATCCAGGGCAGATGCTTGGCTCAGTGGAGATAAGTCTTATGATCTCCCTGTGTGGGACCCCAGGGTCTGAGCTTGTCTGGATGATTCCAGCACTTGTATGGAGGTGATGGTCAAACCCCCTGTCCTGAGGCAGGGATAGGAATGGGTTTTCCCTCTTCTCTGGTGGTGGCTGGAGGGGTGCTGCCCTGCACTGCCCCAATCAAGTGCTATCCCCTCTCTGCTGTGTCTCGATAAGGGCAGGGATGGTGGCTTTTCCCTTGGCAGGGGAAGCCTGGCCCTGGTCTCTTTCCCTAGGCTCTGATGCCTCTTCCTCCATCCTAGTGCCTCCACATCTGGGACCTGGATGTCCGTGGGAATCACAAGGGGCTGTGGCGGCTCTTCCGCAAGAAGAACCACTTCCTCGTGGTGGGGGTCCCTGCCTCCCCCTACTCGTGAGTATTGGGGGCACAGGAACATGGGTAACCCCCCCATCCTCATGGCACTGTCCCCTGCCCAGGGCACTGCATCATCTGCTTCTGTCCCAGCCCAGTCCTGGGGCATACCACCCCTCTTCTGAATCATTGTTGTGGGGCGGGGAGGGACAAGATATGTGCCCAGAGCTGGAGGATGTCCCAGTGGGAAGGAGATCACACCAGGGAGGCAGGCAGGGCTGTTGGGAGTTGGGGTCCTGAGGGAGACCACCACCCCTGCCTGCTCCCATCCAGCCTCTTCACCTGCAGGTCCAAGAAGCCCTCATCGGTGACACCGATCTACATGGAGCCCCCCGCCAAGGAGGAGGGGGCGGTGGCAGTGCCAGCAGTTGCTGCAGCAGAGCAGACATGAGACTGGCAGCTGGGAAGTGAGGGGGACCGGGAGAAGACTGAGACCTCCATGGTGCAGAGACAGAGTTGGCAGCAGCTCTCAGAGGCTGGTGACCGGACACGGACTCCCATTTCAGGCTGCAAAATGAGACCTCAGGCTCCCTCCAGCCCCTTGTTGTGGTCTCCCTCTCCCTCGCAGGGGACAGGGTCCTTCCCATCCCAGGAACTTTTATTTTTTTTAACACAGACTCTTTACTAACACTACTCCTGTTGCCCCCTGGCTGGGCAACGCTGGAGGAAGGAGGTGCTTAGTTGGGCTTAGAGAGGGCCTCAAGAAACACCTCTGCCTCTCTTTTTGGCCCCCAAGTCCTGAGAAGGCAGCACACTCATGTGCTACCAGCTGGGTGTTATTTATTAACTCTTGCCTGGCTGGCTCCATGCCCAGTGGTAAACATGGTGGTGAAGAGGGGATCTTCCAGCATCTCTTCTATCTCCTGCACAACGGATGCACCTTGAAGACTGTATGTTGGGTTGGACATCTCCCTGCACACCGGCTTCGCTTCTTGGGCTGCAGTGACTGGTGCAGCCCAGCTCATAGGCAAAAGGGAATGCTGAAGAGGAGCTGAACTTGCTATGGACATGTAGGGGACACGAGGGTGGTCAGGTGTCCCTTTCCTTTCCCTGCAGTTCTGAGAGCTGGAGATGACTGTAGATGGAAGCAGACCAGGCTGTGCACTGCGGCTCAGACTGTCCTCACCCACCTTCTCTGTGGGGAGCAGCCCTGCCCCCTGAGTCGTGGGAGAGGGGGTGAAAGTGCCTTGCAGAGCAAGATGGGAGCAGCCAGCAGGCATCCCCCCGGCTGCAGGGGCAGGATGGACCAGGGTCCTCTGGCGTGAGAGAGGCTGCGTTCTGGTGTGGTCCTTGCCTGTGGTACTGTACCCTGTTTCTCCCTTCTCCCTGGCCAGGTACCCCCAGCTCTTGCTGAAGGCAGAGAGGGGGGCTTGGTCTCCTGAATCCCCACCCTTACCATGGTACGTTGCTAGCAGGGAAGCTGTGAGCTGAGCCAGGATGGGCAGGCTGGCTCTACTGCTGTGGTACACCCCTCATGTAGAGGGAGAGGGATGGGGTCCCTACCCCCCTCCTGTGCCTTAGGAAGGACCCCGGGGCCCCCTCCCACCCCCAGCCACTTGGTACCAGTGCCCCACACGCACACACTTGGGGCAGTCCTGGTCCCCTTGGTCAGTGTACCTCCCTGTCTCATCCATGCAGCAAGAGATCTGTTCTCTGCCCAGGTCCCCCAGCCTCGAGCAGGAATGATAGCATCTGGCTTGCCCTTGGGAGGAGGATTTGCTGCTCAGCCCTTTCCCTGTGATCACAGGGTCTCTTCCCCTTCATTTTCTCACTGTGAACTGAGTGTCGGGGTCTACACTACACTAACTTATTTATTTATTGCTTGTGGGAAGGGGAGGATAGCAGGAAAACAGCATGGAGAGCTGGCAGCCCTCAGCCTGTGTGGGGGCAGTCATGGAACGTTTGTCTCTTGTCCCCTGGCTCCATCCTCTGTTCCCCTCCTTCCTCCCTTGCCCAGCGTAGGAATGAATACTTGTGAACCTGGGAAATCTGCTCCTCTTTGGCCAAAATGAGCCCTGTGAGGACACAGCACAGCTCTAGCATGACCACAGGGACTCTGACCCTCTTGGTCCCTTGCATGCCTGTCCCAGCAGCAGGGACGGAGCGGATGCAGGAGGGAAACAAGAGGGTGCAGGGTAGCACCCCTGAGACTGCGGTACCCTGCCCTCCTCTGCCACCCCAGTGCTGCCCTTCCCTGGGACTCTGGCAGCCAGTGGGCAGGTGGCCTCTCTGCGCTGGTCCTCGGGCAAAAAGCAGGTCCTTTCAGTGTGATGGGAAAGGGACTGGGCTTCTTCCTGGGGAAAGCGGCTCTCTCCCCATACCTTGCTTTGGAAAAACTACCACAACACTCACTGTGATGCCCTTTCTTTGGCATCTTTGTTCCCAAGGCCTCATTTCCCTTCTCCCTGAAACTAAATGCACTCCCTTTCCCTTCTTTGGCAGGGCTCAGGCTTGGCTTCTTCCTAGCTCCTCCTGGGGCTGGGGAAGGTGGTTCTGCAGCTAGGGGATGGCTAAAGGCAAGTTCCCCTCTCTGCTGCCTGCCCTGCAGTGGCCGGGGGGCTGTGGCTCCCTGCTCTCAGCAACAGCAGGACTTGACCAGTGGGCTTCAAGCTCCCTCCTCTCTGCACACCGCAGTGGGCCCGCTGGATGCTGTTCTCTGTCCCTCCCTGTTCCTCCAGCAAGGCTCTGGTGTGGTGGCCGTAGTAGGGCTGGGTGCGTGGGCATCCCCAGGGCTTGCTGCTTTCTGAATGGGATTATTTTTTCAAGAGTAAACATTGCAAAGCTGTTGAGCCTCGTGTGTTTCATGGCTGGCCTCGTGCGTGGCCCAGGGCTGGGGTCCCCAGCTCTGGCCACCTGCCTGGAAAGGACAGACCCCTGTCCTCTGTGGCGTCTCTGCCCTGTGCACTGCAGGGCTAGCTGTGGGCTAACAGTGGCCCCAGGCCCCTGCCCTGTGGCTCCCGTGCCAGCAGAGGTCCTCTGTGCTGTGCCGTGCCATGCCGGAGCGGCTGGCACAAGTTTGCGAGCTGTTTGCTACTCGAGCTTTATCACTTTTATCTTCAGTAACTGATGGAAACTCTGAGCAGCTGCCTGGGGACTCTTGCTTGGCGTAACCAGCCCCTGTGCTTCCCCCCGGCACCTCCAGCTGCCATCCCCTGAGAAATGCAGACCCGTGGCCCTCGGCTCCTGGCTTGGTGTCCCCTGGGGGGTCAGCAGGGTGAGCCGGCTGCTCGTCCTGGGGCGGGGGACATCAAGCAGCCAGCCCTGGCGCTTGTACCCTGCCGTCTGGCAGTCTGAGCCTCACAGGGCTGGGCTGTGTTTTGGGCCTCCCTGGGGGATTTGGTTTTCTTTCCTTTGAGGGAAATGGGGTCCTGGAATAAGGACCCTCTGCCCAAGGTCACAGCAGAAGGAAGGGACATTGTAGCTGGAGGGGACCAAGCCCCTGCCATCAACCAGCCACAGCTAGAGCTGAGACCTGACAATTCATGTCATGCCACAGCACGGCCAGCGCCTACCCCCACTGCTTCTGAGCTGTTCAGCCCCTGGTTGTGGCCGGGCAAGGCAAAGCAAAAGCAGGGGTTGCAGGAGGGACCTCCAGCAAAATGGCAGCTGCAGTGCCGGAGCCTTCGCTCCTCCCCGTGGGGGTGGGTGCGGGCAGGGGTGAAGCGAAGCCAAACAGGGAGCCGGCTTGGTCCTGCAGTGAGAAAAAATACCTGCAGAGCCTCTGGGTGAGACCCGTGTGGGTGCCTTTTGCAGGAGGCCCAAGAGACCTCTCCAAATTTCTGCCCCCATGGGGCAGGGAGCTCTGGGAGGGCTGGGGGTGCACCTGTTTCTGGGCCAGAGACCACAGGACCCAAACAAAACTGTGACGGGAGGGTGTTGGCCACCGGCACGGACCAGCACCTCTGGGCTGAGCCGGGAAGTGAGCAGGACCCTGAGAAAGGACAGGATGGGGACCCGGCTGCCCTAACAAGCTCCCCAGGACTGAGCTCCTTCAGACAATGAACCTCCACATCACCATCACTCGGGGGGGGTGAGCCGAAGCTCATCCGTACCGGCTGCCTCCTGTTCCCTTGCCCGCTCCCTGCAGCCAGGCAGGGCTTCTTCCTTGGTGACTCCCACCCTCTCCCTGGGGCCAGGCACAGCTTTTGGGGGGGCATCCCCTTGCCAGAGGCTTTTTCCCCAGCTCCAGGAGCTTTGCTTGGCAGTGCCGGAGCGGGCTTTCACCTCCTGGCAGCCTCCGTGTCCGCATCCGCCTCCCACCGAGGCCGAACTCTGCGGCGCTGAGCCAGGGCACCGTGGGTGAGGGGAGGATGCGGCTGCTGGGACTGATGCCCATGGGCAGAGCCCTGCAAGGTGACGTGGCTCAGGTTTGAGACCTACCACATCTTGCCCACCTCGAGGGACTGATGTTTGCAAACCGCTGTGTTTATAGGAGCATCCCCTTCTGAAGCAGAGGGATGATGCTAAAGGCAGGTTAACCCCCTCAAAGTGGAGTGCCTCTGCCAGGCTGATGGAGAGCTTCGGCTCACCCCTCCGGGGTGATGGTGATGTGGAGGTTCATTGTCTGAAGGAGCTCAGTCCTGGGGAGCTTGTTAGGGCAGCCGGGTCCCCATCCTGTCCTTTCTCAAGTTCCTGCTCACTTCCCGGCTCAGCCCAGAGATGCTGGAGCACCCCCGGGTGTCTGGGAGCCAGCCAGGCGACTGGCCCATCGCCTGCCCTCCCTGGGAAGCCCAACCCACCATCTCCCACAGCTCGGCCCCACGCGACACCAGCTTTAACACGTGCTGCCCGAGTTGCTGGTTGCCAGGTCTCGCCCAGCCCCACACAGCCCCCCCGCAGCACGGCCTCCCCGGCTTTGTGCAGCCGTACAAAGGAGAACCTGTCCGGGCTGCTCTGCGTCCCAGGAACTGGCTGATAATTAAACAAAAGCAAAATAGCCTTGGCGTGAAACTTGACCTTTCCGGAGCTTGGAGGGGAAAGAGGAATTTTGCATCATTTCTGGTGGTGGTTAGTTTTATGCATTATGCTTGTTTCGTGGGGATCTCTGTGTCAGGGGAGCGGGAAGTCCCTGTGCTCCAATGATGGGCTGGGATGTGGGAGACAAGGTCCAGGCTGACCCTTCCCGTGGCACATCGGTCCCTCTGTGCCGCACAGATGAAGGGAAGCACCCTCCAGCCAGCGTCCTCCGGGATAACAGATGCGGTCCTCTTGGATGGAGGAATCTCAGCTCTGGAGGGACAGCAGTGCCTAGGGAGTGCTGGCCCCATCCCCATCCCCATCCCTGCGTGGGAGGGACACAGTGATGCTGTGCCCAAGCCACCTGCATCCCAGCTCAGGGAGCTGATCCCCAATTTTCAGCACCCTCTGCTTTATAAAGAGCCCTGCAACACCAAGGTGCCCAAACCACTCCCAGGAAAGGGCTCTGCTTGGCTTCCACCCTTGGTCCTGGCTGTGGGGGGTCCCTCCCCTGTACCCAGCCCATCCTTGTGCCCATCCCCTGCTGTGCCCCCTGGCGTGGGGCTGCCACCTCCTCAGCTTGGACCTAACAAAGCCCAGTGGCGAATTAATCTTCAACTGGGTACCTGGGGCTGTTGTTGTGATGGTTATTATGCCGTGTCCTGCCCGGCGCAGCGTTAATGATTAACACCCCGGGTTCAATATCAGCTCCTGCCTGCTGCCTTTTGAATAGCCCTTCCATCGCCTCCTCCGATACCCTGGCAAATAACCGGGGCATGGAGCGGCCCAGAAAGCACCCTTGGGGCTGCGTGGGCACACAGGATGGTTTATCTCTGGGGCAGGGAGGAGAAGGAGGAGAAGAAGGGGAACCAGGGAGGAAGGCTATGACAGGGAAAGGGTGCATTGCCTCACTTCTTCCCCCAGGCCAGCCGGTGCCCTTTGAGGACGTCCTGTCCTCCCCGATCCTGGAACGTCCTGGCCAGGGGGAAATCCCCTGCAGCAGGAATTCCTTGGGCAGCTTATGCCAGATGAGTTTGCTTTTGCTCCCCATTCACTCCCTTTACCGGCACAAACCCGAGAGCTGCAATTCCTCCTCCCACTCATGACAACCCTGTCCCCCACCAAAGCTAATTCCCAGGAGGGAGGGGACAGCTCATTTCCTAAAGCGCTGAGCACTGCCCGCTCCCTGCCAGCACACTCCCCTCTGCCATGCAGGGTTTTGGCTGTTGTGCCCCAGGGCAGGCAATGCCGGTGGCGAACGCGCCCTGCAATTCTCCTGGGACTTTGGCCCGTGTGCGGCACCCACCGTGGTGGGGCAACACGTGAGCCCCATGGGGCTGCCAGGGGTGAAAGGCAGCTCTTCAGGTATCTGCCTTCCCCATATGGCTGGGAGCTCCAGCCCCTCATTTTCCCTACCCTGTGCCCACGTTGATGCTAAACACAGCACCTGGCAGGAGGCTGCCGGGGGGCCGGATCCACCCCACCCACCCAGCCTCCAGCCCACGCACCAGCCCTTTCCTTGCCGCCGCCGAGGGAGCAGCTCAGCCTTGAGCCATCCCGCTCCCCAAGCAGGGGGAAGTTCCTGTCGTGGGCTCCAAAAGTGGCTGCTTCCCACGGGGAGAAGGTCCAAGGCTGCTGCAGGAGGGGGAAATACAGTGACATCGGGACGGTCCCCATCACATGGGGGCTTGTGGGACCTCAGCAGACAGGATGAGGCCGGAGATGCCACACAGCTCCCAGGGGCTCCGGGTGGGCAGGGGTCTGCGTGCACCCCTGTTTCCCTGTCCAGAGCAAACCCCAGAGAACAGGGACCAAACGCTGCCCGTTTGCTGAGCCCGGCCCTGATGGTGACCCCGGCTCTGCTGCCCAGTGTCCCCCTGCACAACCAAGTCTCTCCCCACCATCCTCATCACCTCCCCAGCCGGGAGAGGGGCAAACCCAACCCAGGAGAACAGCAAAGTCCACCCCCGGGCTCAGCCACCCTTCCCTTCACTCCCGCTGGCTCTGCCCATCCCAGAGGGTCTCTGCCCACACCGGCTGGCCAGGCTGGCCGGCACCCGCACAGGGTGTTATTGCCCACGGCGGAGTGGAGCAGGGCACAACCCACGAACCGGGGAGCACCAGAGGGTGCATGGCGGGAGACAGCAGTGACCCGGGCTCTGGCAGGCAGCAGCCCCTGCCGGGGAGAATTTACCCTCCTGTTCTCCTCCACCCTGCGTCACGGGTGGAAAAGAGGAACACCCACACCAGCACACGCACCTCGTCATGTCAGCTGCTTGGGCACCTTGGGCTCAAGGATGCCTTCCTGAGGGCAATAAGGAAGTTTCTGTTTGCTACCAAGTGCCCCCGGAGCCTTTTTGGCCTCCCACTCTGACAGCATAACTTTTGGGGTGCAGCCAGGCACCCTGGGGTGCCAGTCTGGGGCAATCAGGCAAGTCTAAGGGTTATAAGGTGCAGAGATGCCTGGTGGCACCCACATGGGTTGGTGGGGATGGGTGGTGGGCTGGGGTGCATTCCAGGGCTGCTGGGGGACCAGCTGGGGTGGGGTCTCCTCCGGGGAGCCCAAAGCTCCAGCGGTGCTTGGGCAGTGGGAAGCAGAGGGCAGGGGCACGGTGGGAGCACCGGGGAGGCTGCACCAGCCTGGCATACCCCCGGCTGCCCCGCTGCTGCCCTTCGGCTGTGGGGAAGGGTGATGGGGAGAAATCGCATCCGGGAGGAGAAACTGGTCCTTCGAGTTTCCCCAGCAGGCGGAGGGGAGGAACAAAGCCAGTGGTTGCAGGGTTATTGCCAAAAACTCAGCACCACAGAAACTGCCTGCTCTGTCCCGGAGAAACCCCATGGACGGGAAGAGGTGTGAAGCTGGGAGCCTCCGGCCGGCGGAGCATCCCCCCCCCGAGCCCGCTCCACCCCGCAGGGGTGATGGTGAGAGGGTGTTTGCCAGGAGCCGGCTTTGCAAGGCAGCCCCAAAAAGAAGGAGCAGAGGGAGACATGGCCAAGCCAGGTCTGCCCAGTGGTGCCTGGCTCGGACACCTCCAGGAGGAGCTTTGGGCAGCACGGGCAGCTCCTGCGTGCTCGGAGAGAGAAAAGAGGAATAAAAGCCCTGACGTCACTCATGAGGTCACCGGTTTATGGGGGAACCGGGACCTTCACCTGTCCAGGGAGGAGGAGGAAGAGGAGGCCATTTTCTGGCAGCTTCCCCCGAAGCCTCACCGTGGGGCAGGGCCAGAACCCACATCTCTGGGGCTGAGTCACCCAGGGTGGGGAGCAGGTCCCCACGCCTGTCTGACTGCCACCCCACTGCTCCTGTCCACGTGCTGGGTGCTGGACGGCACCGGGGAGATGCTGGCCCCTGAGGGGCCGCAGTAGCACCCCGGTGCAGCCCCGTACCCGGTGCAGGAGCTGATAAGGGGGTGCCATGACGGGCACAGAGCAAGGTGGTGCGCGGGGAGGCTGTTTGCACACTGGCCTCCTGCCCTGCAGCTAATCGCCCCGTCCTTCACCGCCGCCACCCCACAGCCCTCCTGCTCTGCCCCACAAATGGGGAGGTGGGGAGCCTCACGTCAAAAATGGGGTGAAGCAGCCTGCAACAACACCCACCCCCCCAAACCATCCGCCTTGGCCTCGCTTTTGAGATGGAGAAACTGAGGGACTGTGGGTGCCTCACATGGGCGGTGTGGGACAACGCTGGGGGACAGAGATGCTCGGAGATGGGGCTGACTCCCCCTCGCCACCCCAAGCCCCCCATTTCAGGTTCCTGGGGCTGATGGGGACACAGGCACCAGTACACCCCCCCCAGAGCCAGCCCTGCCTTTCAAGCCAAGCTGTTGCTCGGTCCACGAACCGGCCTCGCTGAGCGAGCAGCGGCTGTTGCGGAGGGCAGGGCAAGGCTAATGGTAGCCCCACCACGCCCCAGCTGTTGTGCAAACACCAGGCTACCGGTTTCCAAGTGCCCGAGCAGGTGAGGAGCCTCAAGCGGAGGGAGGGCAGGCAGGCTGCAGGCAGGGCTGTGCTGCCTGCATGGGGCTCATGGCGGGGGAGGGGGAGAAGGCAAGGCAGCTCCCCCAGGCAGAGGCTGTTTATTGAAGGCAGCACCGAGATCGACTCCAAAAAACAATTTGTATCCAAGATGAAAAATTTATTTGCTTTTCTTTACAGCATGGAGAGGGGCTCAGCCATGAAATGACAGGGGGTACGGGGCAGCCCCAGCCACCGCGGGGCCAGGGACCGACAGGGCTGTCTTCATGCCAGGGCAGGGGCAGAGACCAGCCAGCGCCTCTTTGAGGGAACAGCAGGGTGACAGGGTCAGGGCTGGCAGAAAATGGGTGTAGGGGGTAGATAGCATGCCCAGGTGAGGGTGTAGTTACCACCTACAACACCTTGGCAGGGCACCAGCCCCAGGGCAGTGGAGGGATGCAGGGGGGCACGGGCCAGCCCCAGTGCCAGCCCCCCGTCCTGCCAGCCTGGGCCAGCCCCAGTGCCAGCCCCCCGTCCTGCCAGCCCCCCACAGGGACACAGCGGGGACAGCGTGGGAGAGGTACAGTACACGCCTGCAAGGGTTTAATCAAGACATCGTTGTGCCGCTGCCGGATCAGCAGCCCTGATCGGCCCACGTGCTACTTTATCTCCTGCTGGCATCGGCCAAACAGACCAAGCAGCTTCCCCCCTGCCACCCCCTCTTCAAAAAAACCCCCAAATCTCTATGTACAGACTCAGCGTGCCGTATCAGTACAAAAATATACACATAAACTCTACAGATCCCAGCTCAGTAGATCAAAACACAGCTATAAATCACAGTGCACAGGACAGCATCAGGCCCAGGGAGCGATGGGGTCCCCCCGAGAGCAGGGCAGGCCACAGGCGCACCCCAGCATGGCGGGGGAGCAGATCATCCTCCTGCCTCGTGGGGTCATTTCTGATCCAGCTCGCAGTACAGGTACATGGAAACTGCCATGGACGCGATCTGTGGGCAGCAAGAGGCGAGTCAGCCCTCCCAAGTGTCCCACTCCAGCATGGGTTTGGGTCACAGCCTGTAGCATCCATTCCCATCGCACACAAGGAGGAAGACCCAGGTGTGCCCAGGGAAGAAGGCTCAGTAGCCACCCTGGGGCAGATGGTGGTCCATGGGGCTGCACCAGCCCTCTGCAGTCCCTCGGCCACCCAGGCCGGTCCCAGGCCACTGCTCACCTCCAGGTACAAGGAGAAGGTGGCAGCACAGCGATGCTCAGGCACTCACCTCCAAGGCAGCGATGCCAGCTGCCACGCCACCCACCACGCCTGCATTAGTCTTGATTTCTTCCAAGATCTTATGGAAACAACCCTGCAGGAGGCAACCACGCAGGTGAGGACGAGCAAAGGGTAGTGATCGCCCAACCACTGGGGCACAGCATCCCCAGAAAGGGAGGTACAGTTCTCCAGCTGCACGGCCATGGAGAAGGTCTGAGGGCTTCAGGAGGCAACTCATCTCAGCCACTTCTCAGGCCAAAGCATAGTATTGGTGGGGGAGGAGGGGAAGAGGCAGGGAAATCAGCCAAAAAGGCAGAGTGGTGCCTGGGTTCATGCCCAGCTCCAGGCGTGCCACCCTGCTGCAGAGCTCCCTTTAGGACCAGAGCAATGGTAGCAGCTTTGCTTGTCCCCACCACGGATAAGCCAGGGCCACCACAGCATCCCCCAGGACTTAAAGCCATGTCCAGAGCTGGGGCTGGAGCTACAGGACAGGTCTCCCTCCCCGTGCCAGGGCACACCCCAAACCAGGCTCTGCCAGAAGGTAAGAGCTGCTGGTGCATCCGTACCGGAACTGCGCTTTTTTCGGCAAGCGTGGTGTTGCAGGGCTCCTGGTACTCACAGCAGGGCTCCGGGTAGGTTTTCTCTTTGTCATACCAGGGGGAGTCTTTGAAGTCTGTGTAGTTATTCAGGCCACAGCAATGGACCTAAGAGGGAGAGAGAAGAAGGGATGGGGAGAGTATCCTGCAGGTCTCCCTCCTGGGTCAGACACAGTCTAGACCCTGCTGACCCATGGAGGTCGTCACCCAGCTCAACCCAGCTCTGGGGGGTGCTCAATGGCCCTCCTGGCACCAGGCTTTTGCCCCACACTCCAGCATGTACAGCTCTCACCCCAGCCATGGGACTGCTAGATCCCATGCGGGTAGGTCCCAGGCACCTGGGAAGCTGATGGGTTGGTGACAGCTCAGCACATCCAGGACTGTGATGGTGTCCCCATTCCCATCCCACTGGCCCACCCGGGTGTGCACCACCAAGCCTGTGCTGGGAGCATCCTGACCCACAGGTGGGGGCCCCAGGGCTCAGCGCACCTCCCTCATGGTGACATTCCAGATGTGCGTGAGACCCTTATCTGCCCCGTACTTCTCCCTCAGGAGAGGAGTCACCACAGCTGTCAGCAGCGTCTCTGCCTGAAAGAAGAGGCAGAGAAACACCATCAGAGAAGGTCCTGAGGAGCACCACAGAGCCGAGAGCCCCCATACTGGTCTCAGCCCGTGGGGAGGAGACCAACCAGACCCAGCATGGCCAGGAGCATGTCACACTGCATCCCTTTGGCCCAATTACAGCTTGGCCCCTTCCCCAGTAACCAGTGCTTTACGGCACCAAGGCCACTTATGACCAGTTAGTCATCTGATAAGCAGCGTAACTGAGGGAGCCAGGAATGATGTTTTCCCTGCGGTTGACTTCTCCGGTGCCTAATGAGGCAAAGTCACCTTTCTCCCCAGGTGGTTTCTCAGGTGCCTAATAAGGGGTTGAGTTTTCTCAGCACAAAGCATTAGGGACTTCCTCTCCCATGTGGCTCCTACCATCAGAGGTGGAGAGGTGTCAAGCCTAGGCTGGTACTCGACTAAGGGGTTTGAAAGAAAGAAGCAGGCAAAACTTGTGCCATAACCCTCATTTCATTAGGGCAATGGGAGTCCCTGTTCCCACCACCCTCACTCCAGCCAGGCCACCCCAGCCTGCCCCCAGAGCTGATGCCGGCAGGGATTGGCATCCCTTCCTCCTGCAGCAGTGCCCACCTCTCAGCTTCCCCATCCATGGGCAGTACTGCCAGCCCCAGTGTCTCCTGTTTTCCCAAGCAGTAGGACATGTCCCAGATTAGCCCAGCCCGAGACTTAGATATGCCACTCACAAGACCCGTGTAGACCAGAGCCACCACAGCAGCAGCAATTTCGGCAATGAAGATGATCAGCACCACCGAGAAGAACTAGGATACAGCAAGGGGAGGGAGGTCAAAGCAACAGCCAGAGTCCACGTGGCCCCCAGGAACCCATTTTCTTCCCAAAGGCCAGCAGGACCCTCCCTCAGGGCTCAAGCCCTGTCTCATCCCCTTCAGCTCTGGTCCAAGGCAGAAGCAGTACAACCTTGGGGTCCTCCAACTCTCCGTCTGCATGGGGCTGACCTCTCCAGACATGGTCCAAGAGAGACCTCTGCTCAGCACCAGTTTCTGCTTCCTTTCACCCTTGCCTGGGGCAGACTTTGGTTCCAGCACTGTCTTTCCAAGGTCCACCCAGCCTTCCACCACATGGGAACATCCAAGGAGGACATCTCCATGGAGAAACCTATCCCTCAGACCTCCCCCACCAAAGACCCAGCTCAAATGAGGCTTGATAAGGAGATAAGTCAGGTCCATACCATCATCAGGAGACACTTGCTCTCCTTCTGGGCACCATAACACCCAAGAAAGCCAATCACCAGCAGGATGGCACCAATGACGATGAGGAAGTAGCTCACATTCACAACCTGCAGGACGCTAGAAGATAGCGCCCCAAATATATCCAGGAACGACTGTCCATCTACTGTGACCCAGATGCCAACTCCCAGGAGGGTCCCGCCACCAAGCTGGGAGGAGAGAGGCAATGTCAGCTCTGGGCAGGCAGAGATCTGGGCTTTGGGGAAGGTGCTGGCACAGGTATTTCTCCCCTCTGCAAGTTGTCACTGTGCCAACACAAGACTTTGTGGCCACTCAGGGCAGCTCAGGGCACTGCCACCGCAGGCTTGGGGCAGCCGGATGGGTCACTACCCCAAAACACACCCCACCACCAGCACATCCCCGGCTGCGGGATCGCAGCTGCCCCTTCCCCAGCCCAAGGGGTTTCGGTGCCAGCAGCGGGGCAGTAACCCTCGTGCAGGGCGGCCAAGCCAGCAGCACCACAGGCCACCCCCCTGACCCCAGAGGGACAACATGCAGCTGGCTCGGACGCTGGCCACCATCACGAGTTCCTCCAGCCAGGGAAGGTGCCTGCTCACTGGGGGGAGCAGCTGAGCAGCCCCCGGCTCCAGACGCCCACACACTTCTGGCAAGGGCAGCTCAGGGCTGCCTCCACCTGCCCCAGCCCTGCCCTCCCTCGCTCGACCTTCCCCACCAGCCCCAAGTCCCGGCAGGAGCTTTAAGGAGGGAGTGCTTCGGCAGGGCAAGCCTGGGGGCTCTGCACCTCCCCTTCCCAAGGCTCTATCCCACCGCACCCCCTTCCAGGTAGCTCCATTGCTCCTGCAGAGCCAGGGTAGCTCTCAGGAGCTCCACTACCCTTTGCCCTGCATGGGAGCAGAGGCTGTGTGTGCTCTGGAGACCCCCGACATCCAAGACACCCAACACTGCAGGTTGCTGTGACGCACATGGGCTGCTCCCCTACTCAGACGGAGTCCCCCCAGGCTGGGGCTCAGCAAATCCCCCCTGCTCTGGGGCACCCAGCACCCTCCACCAGAGCTTTAGCACAGGGAGGGACATGGGTGGCTGATGCAACAGCCACCGTCCCCAGAGCCCAGCACGGTCCCCCAGGCCTTGGCCAGGGGTGGAGAGCGAAAGACCCCCAGAAGGTTAAGCCCTCAGCTTGGGGCCAGAGACCAGATCTCACACTCCACCAGTGTCCCAGGAGCATGAGTCCCACCAACACCCAACATCCCCCACAGGAGGAAAGTGGAGCGGCAGGAGAGCCCACACGGGCAGGCTTCGCCCACCCCATGCCTGGCTGAGGGTGCTCCCCAGGAGCTGCTCCCACAGACCCCAGCCCTTCACCCCAGTTTCCCAGGGCAGCTGGGGGGGCTGCCAGGCTCGGGCCCCCTGGGCAGAGGCAGCAGCTGGGGTGCACTTACGAAGATGGCCAGGTTGAAGAGGATCATCATGACCTTGATAAAGGTGAAGCACCCCATCTTTGCGCTGGGGAGAGCAGAGAGAGGTTATCAGGGGGAGCCCCCACCCCGGCACAGCCGCTGCCCTCCTGCGAGCGGGGCTTAGCCCCCCTCCGAGGGAGTCTGGGGGCTCTCCACGGGCAGAGGGGGTGCACCCACGGGGTCCACTCCTTGAAACGCCGAGCCCAGCCTACCTGAGCGTAGAGCAGGTCCCAGAGCCCCGGCCCAGCCCTCCCCGACGGCACTGCCGCCCCCGCCCCGCCCCGCCGCCCTTTAAGCGGCCGCGGCCCCGGGGCCGCCCCCGCTGCCGGGGCCACCCCCTGGGGGTGGCGAAGCCACGCGTGTCCCTGGGTGCCTGGTGGCTTGCTGCCCTCTGCCGCCGGAGCCGCCCGCCCCGGGGGACCCGGGGTAAGCCCGGCCGGCTGCTGCCCGCGCCCATCGCCGCGGCCTCCTGGCGTGGGGTGGGGGACATGATGCCCCCGCCCTGCTGCTGCTGCGGGCTGACAGCCCTCGCGGGGCCCACACGCGTGCCCCGGCCTGTGTCCCCATTGAGTCCCCACCCGACAGAGCCCCATGGAGCAGGAGGCTGGGACCCCCGGTATGGGGGCTTTGGGGAGCAAGGGTATCTGCCCTGGGGGGGCTTCACCCCATGGTGGATGCTGCAGCTGTGGCAGGGGTACCACCCCGCTGCCCTCCTCCGTAGATGCTCGGCAGCAGTGCTGGGCACAGTGCTTGGGATTTTCCAGCCATGGACAGCCCCACGGGCCGGAGCACCCCTGTGTCTGCCACCCACGTCTGCAACGGCCACGGTTGAGTCACCCCATCTGCCCAGGTGGCCAAGAAGGCCAACAGCATCCTGGCT
>VYZW01054287.1:2171-15059 GCA_013401315.1 Balaeniceps rex | reverse complement strand
TATTCTGTTCTGTTCTGTTCTATTCTATTCTATTCTATTTTGAATATTGCAAAGCAACATGTGGCTTGAAGTCTTTATCACTTCAAAAAAATAGCTGGATTTTAGCTCAGAGCTGTTTAAAAACACAGGTGATTGTTCTTTTGAGGAATTATGTTTTTTGACCTTTCTGCATTTGGTGAATTTGGGGCTCCTGCCAACTGAACTCCTTGGCTTTTGCTTCATACTGTGTGTTCTGCTGTGTCGTGGTTTAGCCCCAGTCGGCAACTGAGCACCACACAGCCGCTCGCTCACCCTCCCCCTCCCCGGTGGGATGGGGGAGAGAATCGGAAGGGCAAAAGAAAACTCGCGGGTTGAGATAAAAACAGTTTAATAATTGAAATAAAATAACAATAATAATGATAGTAATAAAATTGCAATGAAAAGGAGAACGAGAGAGAGAGAAACAAAACCCAGAAAAAAAAACCAAGTGATGCAACCACTCACCACCCGCCAACCGACACCCAGCCAGTCCCCGAGCAGCGATCGCTGCCCCCGGGCCAACTCCCCCCAGTTTATATGCTGAGGATGACATCATATTGTATGGAATAGCCCTTTGGTCAGTTTGGATCAACTATCTTGGCTGTGCCCCCTCCCAGTTTCTCGCGCACCTGGCAGAGCATGGGAAGCTGAAAAAGAAAGTCCTTGACTAGGGTAAGCACTACTTAGCAACAACTAAAACATCAGTGTGTTATCAGCATTCTTCTCCTACTAAATCCAAAACACAGCACTATGCCAGCTACTAGGAAGAAAATTAACTCTAACCCAGCCAAAACCAGGACATGCTGTTATAATATATTTTCTTTTCAGTACACATGTAGACCAGATGTTAGGAACAGTGGCAGTATTTATGACCATAGTCTAGATCTTGTTACAGAAATTCGTTTGGAGAAGAAAACTCCCTTCAGGAGATACTTTTCCTATATAGGGAACAAATATTTCTGAAAGTGGATGTTATACAGTGATACATTCACAATTGGTTAGATTTAAGATTCAAAATATCCCTCTTAAATTTCTTGAATTTGAGGGCATATCAGGGAAAACAGTTCTGTAGATGTTTTTCCTTCATTGGCTCCAGTAGAAGCTCAACAGAAAACTATATATGCTGAAGGATTTTGCTCATCCTTAACGATGACAAAATCATTTTATGTAAAAACTGTGTCTGAGAAATTTAAACCTGTAAGATGAGTATTTCATCATGGTAGTTATAAACATGTGAAAACAGAGGGTTATAAAGGAAACTGCTTGGCAATCCTTAGTCTGTGGATGCTAGTAAGTGTTAATAACATTTGAATTACTCTACAGTTCGAGTAAAGCAGTACAGGCTCCTGCATTTTTGAGCAACAAAGTGGGTTTATAGGAGAAAAATGATTGCGCAACTAAATGTTTAAAGATAGGTAAAGAGAATTATTACTTTCATTGCTAATCTGTGTTCTAAGAGTGTGCCAGGGAAGACAGCAGTACGGACAGCTGCAACGGTCTCATGTTATACTGTCTTTTTGCTGTCGTTAGAGTCAGTTCACATTGATAGTGGCAGGGAGATAGCAAGTTGCTGTTTTGGCTGCTGGGGTATAAAATTGCTGGATATCAGAAAGAGTTGGAAGAGGAAGAAGTGGAGATATCCTAGTTTTGAAACAGGGAAGATGCGCCATTCTGGAGAAAGCTGATCCTGCAGGGCCAAATGCCAGAATATCATCAGAGACAGAGATTGAAAAAAACTACATTTTGGAAAGGAGCATTTTAAAGCAGGCTTTCTAGGAATGTGACAGAGCAGATTTTACACATGATTTCCTGAGTGGATACTTCATCTGATACTGATGATATTGGTTATAGTGCAGGATATTCATAGAAAAAGGGATTAAAGGGTGCTTTTTTTCCCTGCATTTGGAAAACTTTCTGTCAGCAATGTATGTTCCTTGTGTAACATGTCAACGTTTTTATGCATCTCTGCCTGCTTCTGACAGGCAAGACAATCACATTTAATTCTAGTGACAGCCTTCTCACCCAGATATTTTAAATTGTGAACAGCAAGTGATCATGATACACACAGATAATTTATTATAGCTAGGGTTATTAAAAGATAATAAAAGGCAGGGGCAGGGAGCTGGAAAGACATCCCTCCCCAAAATAAAGCAAAAGAAAAAACCCTCCAACTTTTTGTGCATCTCCCTAGAACCTCCTTTCTTTTAGAGTCATTTGAAAAAGTCACTATCACTGGAAAGCCTCTCTTATTTCACTTGGCTAGATATTCTGTTTCAGACTAGCAGACCCTCATCATGCTGTGAGCTGCAAATTTTAATGGCTTAGATGAGGTGCCAGGCAGCTATGCCCTCTTTGTAGCTGTGCTGCTGAGTGTCTGTGGCCTTCATCAGACTATTTCACTCTTTTGTGCTGACTCCCTGCCTGTGAAATGCGGAGAATACTGACAGTTGAATAAAAACTTCAGCAAATGGCAAACGCAAAGCAAATACTATATATTTTATTCTGTGGAAGTGTATTTCTATTGGTGCCACACAGAACATTTTATGAAGACAAACAAATGTTTTAGTAAACTAAAACACTTACTCTAAATCCTCTCCATATAATCCATGTAAATCAGTTGTTTCCATTGGTGTGTTGACTGTTGCTTAAATAAGCCATGTTTAGCCTAGATTATTGTTTAAATATTTTTTTTCCCTTTTTGAGGGGGACTAAATTCTGTCACTCCTATTGACACTGAGATTCTAAATAAATATAAAGGCCAAAATACCAGATGATCTTTGCTTTTGTAAAGGAATCAAATAAAAAAGTTCTTTTTAAGTACATTTACCAAACTCAAAGTCAATTCACTGTTTAATCAATAGCTGTTTTAACAACTTTATGTGATCATATAATAAAACCAGAATTTCTGAATTCTAAACAATTTTCTGTTTTCCAGGGTGTTCCTAAGAAACTATTTCTCCAAGCTACAGTTGTCAGTAGACGCGTAGCCTGTAAGATCAAAAGGAAACATTGTGATCATCTGATCAAACCATCTGTGGTGGGTTGACCTTGGCTGGCTCCCAGGTGCCCACCAAGCCGCTCTCTCAATCCCCTTCCTCAATAGGACAGGGGGAGAAAATAAGATGGAAAAGCTCGTGGGTTGAGATGAGGACAGGGAGATCACTCAGCAATTACCGTCATGGGCAAAACAGACTTGGCTTAGGGAAATTATTTTAATTTATTGCCAATTAATCGGAGCAGGACAATGAGAAATAAGAACAAGTCTAAAAACATCTCCCCCCCACCCCTCCTTTCTTCTCAGGCTCAACTTCACTCCCGACTTCTCTACCTCCTCCCCCCGAGCAGCACAGGGGGATAGGGAATGGGGGTTGCAGTTAGTTCATAACAATTTGTCTCTACTGCTCCTTCCTCCTCACGCTCTTCCCCTGCTCCAGCGTGGGGTCCCTCCCATGGGAGACAGTCCTCCACAAACTTCTCCAACGTGGGTCCTTCCCACGGGCTGCAGCTCTTCAAGAACTGCTCCAGTATGGATCCTTTCCATGGGGTGCAGTCCTTCAGGAGCAGACTGCTCCAGCGTGGGTCCCCCCATAGGGTCACAGGTCCTGCCAGAAAACCTGCTCCTGCATGGGCTCTCCACGGGCTGCAGCTTCCTTCAGGGTACATCCACCTGCTCTGGTGTGGGGTCCTCCACGGGCTGCAGGGTGGATATCTGCTCCACCGTGGACCTCCATGGGCTGCAAGGGGGAATCAACAACAACAACCTGTGTCACCATGGTTTT
The DNA here is from genome assembly GCA_013401315.1 of Balaeniceps rex. Taxonomy (NCBI): domain Eukaryota; kingdom Metazoa; phylum Chordata; class Aves; order Pelecaniformes; family Balaenicipitidae; genus Balaeniceps; species Balaeniceps rex. Next base: position 11,262 of record VYZW01054287.1, on the reverse strand, counting down.
CACCATGGGCTGCAGGGGAATCTCTGCTCTGGCGCCTGGAGCACCTCCTCCCCCTCCTTCTTCACTGACCTTGGTGTCTGGAGAGTTGTTTCTCTCACATTTTCTCACTCCTCTCTCCCAGCTGCTGTTGTGCAGCATTTTTTACCCTTTCTTAAATATGTTATCACATAGTTGCCTCTGACATCACTGATGATTGGCTCAACTTTGGCCAGCGACGGGTCTGTCTTGGAGCCAGCTGGAACTGGCTTCGTCCAACATGCAGGCGGCTTCTCGTGTCTTCTCATATAACTCACCCCTGCAGCCCCCATGCTACAGAAAACCTTCTCATGGAAACCCAATACACCATCTTTGACCAGATGTTGTATGTCTCTCTGGAATTAATTTCTATTTGAAGCAGAGCATGGGTTTTAGAAGTCTTCCAATTTTAATTAAAACATTTCCAGCAATGGAGAGTTTTCAGAAGTTTTTAAGTTGTTCTGCTATTTAAATCTTTTTGGTTTATCTGAGTTTATCTAGTTTCAAATTCTAGCCATTTGATGTTGCTATATCTTTGTGAACTCGAAGACAAAGTTTGCTTATAGCAGTTTGCTTACCTGCATATGTTTAGACACTATCTTAACATCCATAATCTTCCATTTCCTCAGCTAAGAATACCTCCTAGAACCACTCACTTGTAGACCTGTTTTTTTTTTCTTTTCATCATTTTTGTGCCTCTTTCCTGGGTCCTTGCTGTATCAACATACTTCCTTTGCTTTGGATGTAGGAAGCTGACAGTGAGAGCTGCAACAGTGGTCAGTGCAGATATACTCTGTTAACTTGTTTAGTCATTTTATGTACCCAGATACATTTTGATTTGATGGTCTAAAGAAGGCATTTAGATAATTTAATACTGTTACCTTCTTTGTGAGAGACTGAGATTTATTACCATCTCTTTTGACTTTCCCATTGTCCTGGCAAGTAGTGGAAGTGCAGTCAGGAGCTTTGAAGCTGTCATCTAATGGGTTATACATGTGATGTAATCCACCAGAGTTCAGTTTTGTCTTTTGGTCCTTCCTATCAGCAGGTAAATGAACTGGACAGATGATTAGAAATATAATAATAGTACTAATAGGAAAGGTTATGAAAGCCCTTATAGTTTTGGAAGCTTCTGAAATGTCTGCCCTGGTTAGAGCAGACATCTTCTGTAGCACATCCCAGATGATGTCAAACAAAACTTATGTTTGTATACTTCAGAAAATGCATGTTTGCATGCATGAAGATTGTCTTAGTCAGAGGAAAAAAAGGTTTTATTGGTACTGAGTATTCATAACCTGTAATTATATAAAGAATCATATTTATAGTAGGCCATTTTAAAAATAAAAGTAAAAATAGCTCATAAAGATTGCTATCAAGTGACATAAACATAGATAAGAGAAATTTAGGCAAGACTGTCCAAACCACACTGTAACCTCATGTAAATGGTCTAATCGGAGATGTAAAGTTTTATACATTCAATTGGAAAGTCAGTCCTGTAAATGAGAGCCATGGAAATAATGCTCTTTATTTTCTTTTTCTGAATTTACAGTATGGAAGAGTGTTGTGAATTATTAGCGCAGAGAAATAGAGCCATAACTAAATGACCGTTCTTGGCCATGCTTCTAATGTCAAAATGAACACAGGGACCATCAGGGAGCTACAAAGCCAAGTAGTTTTGGATCTAGGCATCTCCTCCAATGGAGACTAGCTGTGAAAAGAACAGCTCATCCTTTCCTGGGTAAGCAATGCTGTGAGAGCACAGCTAATAGAGACAGCCAACAGACGCAGCAGTTTGTGTAGCAGTTCACACAGAAGGGTGTGAAGAAGGGGGGCTCAGTTGAAACTGTGCCACTGTAACAGTCTCAGACATAGTGGTAACACGCCACAGAGCAGTTTCCCCAGCAGATGTTGGAGCAGCTGTCCCTGCTAGGGCAGACGCTTCAACACAGACTGAGCTTCAGATGGCAGATGCAGCCCTCCAAGTCCCAGGCTGCAGGAAGTGTCTGGGACCTCTCTTTGATGCCAGGAGAGATGGGCCTCTGTCCTGCAAGAGGTGTGCTGTCTTGGAAGAGCTGTGCCACCAAGTGGAGGAGTTATAGGAAGAAGTGAGCAGGATGTGCAGCATCAGAGAAGATGAAAGGGAGGTAGACAGCATCTTCTCTGAGACTCAACAGCTTGAAGAGCCTCACACCCCATCTGCAACAGAGAAGCAGGCAGTGTCTATCCCCACTATCAAGGTAAGCAAAACCTCTGAAGAAGGGGAAGGATGGAAGCTGGTGACTTCTGGCACCAAGGCTCCTGCCCCACCTAAGGGCTTACAACTGCAAAATAGGTTCACCACCCTCAAAGTTGAAGGGAAGCCAGATGTGCCTACAAGTAAAGGACTGGGTCTACCTGACCCTAAACCATGAAAGACTACCAGGAAGAAATGGTGAGTCATTGTAATGGGTGACTCCCTGCTGCGAGGGACCAATCGTCTAGAGAGGTTTGCTGCCGGCCAGGGACCAGGATCCAGAATATTGTGGAGGGACTGCTGAAGCTCATCTGGCCCTCTGAATACTACCCCCTGCTGTTATTCCATGTGGGCACAAATAATACTTCCAAGGGCAACCTGGAGAGTATCAAAAGTGACTACAGAGCTCTGGGGAGCAGGACAAAAAGCAAGCTCACAACCCTAGATTTCAGGAGAGCAGACTTTGGCCTCTTGAAAGATCTGCTTGGAAGATTCCCTGGAGGGAAGAGAGGCCCAAGAAAGCTGGTTAATATTCAAGGATCACCTTCTCCAAGCTCAGGAGAGTTCCATCCCAACAAATATGAAGTCAGGTGAAAATGGCAGAAGGCTTGTGTGGACAAACAAAAAGCTCCTAGCCAAACTCAAATACAAAAAGGAAGCATACAGAAGGTGGAAGTAAGGATGGGTAACCTGGGAGGAATACAGAGACATTGTCCAAGCATCCAGGGATGGGGTTAGGAAAGCCAAAGCCCAAATGGAATTGAATCTGGTCAGGGATGTCAAAGGCAACAAGAAGGGCTTCAATAAGTACATAGGTGACAGAAGGAAGGCTAGGGAAAATGTGGGCCTGCTGCTCAACTAGATGGGGAACCTGGTTACCCAGGACATGGAAAAGGCTGAGGTACCGAATGCCACCTTTGCCTCAGTCTTTACTAGCAAGACTGGCCTTCAGGAATCCCAGGTCCCAGAGTCCAGGGGGAAATTCTGGAGCAAGGAAGACATGTGCCCTTGGTGGAAGAGGATCAGGTCAGGGAATACTTAAGCAAATTGGGCATACATAAGTCCATGGGCCCTGATGGGGATGCATCCATGAGTGCTGAGGGAGCTGGCTGATGTCATTGCAAGGCCACTCTTGATAATCTTTGAACAATCATGGTGACTGGGAGAAGTGCTTGAGGACTGGAGGAAAGCAAATGCCGCTCCTATCTTCAAGAAGGACAAGAAGGAGGACCCAGGGATCTACAGGCCGGTCAGCCTCACCTCGATTGCTGATGAGCAAATAATGGTGATGGAGCAAATAATCCTGGAAGCCATTTCCAGGCACATGAAGGACAAAAAAATCATCAGGAGTAGTCAGCATGGCTTCACCAAGGGGAAGTCATGCTTGACCAGCTTGATAAACTTCTATGATGAAATGACTGGCCTGGTAGAGAGGGGAGAGCAGTGGGTATTGTCTAGATGGACTTCAGTAAGGCCTTCAGCATGGCCTTCAGCACAATCTCCCACAAGATCCTCATAGACAAGCTGTTGAAATATGAGCTGGATGATCTGACAGTGAGGTGGGTTGAAAACTGGCTGAACGGCAAAGCCCAGAAGGTGGTGATCAGTGGCACGAAGTCTAGTTGGAGGCCAGTAACTAGTGATGTACCCCAGGGGTCAATACTGGGTCCAATCCTGTTTAACATCTTCATTAATGATCTGGGTGATGGGGCAGAGTGTACCCTCAGCAAGTTTGCTGATGACACAAAAACTGGGAGGAGTGGCTGATATGCCAGAGGATCATGCTGCCATTCAGAGGGACCTGGACAGGCAGGAGAAATGGGCTGACAGGAACCTCATGCAGTTCAACAAGGAGAAGTGCCAAGTCCTGCACCTGAGGAGGAACAACCCCATGTACTGGGGGTTACTGTACAGCAATATATGCTGGGGGCTGCCCAGCTGGAAAGCAGCTTTGCAGAAAAGGACCTGGGGGTCCTGGTGGGCACCAGGTTGAACATGAGCCAGCAATGTGCCCTTGTGGCAAAGAGGGCCAACAGTATCCTGGGCTGCATTGGGCAAAGTATTGCCAGCAGGTCGAGGGATGTGATCCTTCCCCTCTCCTCAGCACTGGTGAGGCCACACCTGGAGTCCTGTTTCCAGTTCTGGGCTCCCCAGTACAAGAGAGACATGGACATACTGGAGAGAGTCCAGTGAAGGGCCATGAAGATGGTGAAGGGACTGGAGCATCTCTCCTATGAGGCAAGGCTGAGAGAGCTGGGACTGTTTAGCCTAGAGAAGATAAGGCTCGGGGGGGGTCTTATTAATGTCCCTTGCTGAAAGGTATCCGAGGGTCCTGGTGGACAACAAGCTGGACATGGGTCAGCAGTGTGCTGCTACAGCAGCAAAGGCATATTGGATCCTGGGCTGCATCCACAGGGGCATTACTGGCAGAGATAGATACATGATCATCCCATTCTACTCAGCGCTTGTCAGGCCACACCTGGAGTACTGTGTCCAGTTCTGGTCCCCACAATTCAAGAAAGACGCAGAATGACTGGAGAGGGTCCAAAGGAAGGCCACGAAGATGATCAAAGGGCTGGAGAACCTGTCCTATGAGGAAAGACTGAGGGAGTTGGGTCTTTTCTTCCTGGAGAAGAGAAGGCTCAGGGGGCACCTCATCACAGTATTCCAGTACTTAAAGGGCGGCTACAAAGAGGATGGAGGCTCTCTGTTCACAAGGAGCCACATGGAGAGGACAAGGGGCAACGGGTACAAGTTGCACTGGGAGAGGTTTAATCTCCATATAAGAAAGAAATTTTTTACAGCAAGAATAATCATTCACTGAACAACCTCCCCAGGGAGGCTCCCTTTCCCACAACAGGTTGGACCAGGTGATCTTTCGAGGTCCCTTCTGACCTGGGCTATTCTATGCTTCTATGATTCTATATAAACACCTGAAGGGAGGGTGCAAAGATGATGGAGCCAGGCTCTTTTCAATGGTGCCCAGTGACAGGAGAAGAGGCAATGGGGACAAAGTGAAACACAGGAGGTTCCATCTGAACATAAGGAAATGCTTTTTTGCTGTGAGGGTGACTGAGCACTAGAACAGGTTTCCCAGGGAGGCTGTGGAGTCTCCCTCCTTGGAGATATTCAAAGGCCATCTGGACACAGTCCTGGGCAACCTGCTCTAGGTGGCCCTGCCTGAGCAGGGGTGTTGGACAAAATGACTTCCAGAGATCCCTTCCAACCTCAACCATTCTGTGATTCTGTGAAGTAGACCTATAGGGGTGTTTTCTTTTTAATTGTTTTCCCTTGTAGATCTTGAGTTGTTACGAGGTGAGTTGGATAAAGTGTGCCATAAATGATAGAGTAAGTACCTTGTATAAACATGACAGTTGCTTTTAAGCTGCATTAAAGATCTTTCCTGACTTTTCCAAGATTGAGTTATCTTAGTAACTGAAACATAAGCATTTGAGTTGATTAGGGTACTCCAGATCTGAAGAAGGAAAAATTCCCAAACTACTTAAAACATGCTTTGTCTAAGATACCTGGGGCTGGGGCTGGTGCAGTTGGAAGCCACAAGATAGGAAACCAGGCTCCCTGGAACTTGTTCTCAGGTCTGCCACAAAGCTGCTGTGTGATTTTCATCCTGTAATTTTGAACAGGTCTGTGGTCTGCTGTGGTACAGTGTGCAAGGGAGGAGGTTGGGCAGAGGCTGCTGTCTTGTTCACTCAGCAATTGCTGCAGTCGCATCCATGAATAGAAAACCTGCCAATAATTCCCCAAGGAGAAAAGCTGTGTGTCTTTTTGCGTCTGCCATTTTGATTGTCCCCTACCTCTCCAGTGAGACATGAGTCCTGGCCATTTGCAGACAAGTTGAGCTTCTCCAAAATTTCATTGTAATGCCTGTCTTCCTGAGCCATTTGAGCTGCTAATAAACTCCCTTGGGGCAGGGACTTTGTATCACCAACTCCACCTGGGCTATGCCCCTTTTTTTTTTTTTTCTGTTCCCAACTTATTCCTCTAAAGCCCTGTTTCTAAAGTAGGAATAAGATTTTGCTATCACACAGTTGTAGGCTAAGATGTGTTGATATTTGTAAAGGGCTCTCTGAGATCCTGGGATGGGAAGGGTGCACTGGAAAGGCAAAGGGTGTTTTAGGCATGGTAAAATATACAGCTCTAGATGTGCATGCATGTGGAGGTATGACTGTAGTGCTCTAACGGATTACTTGTATGTAGCAAAGTAGATGGAAACCACTTAATTCATAGCAGGACTGACTGGCTTTTCTGTGGCTGAGAGATGGAAAAAATATGCATTGAATTTCAGCTTTCTTCCACAGGTCAGAGTACTGTAGCTTGCCCTGCTGTTGTGTAAGATGTTTTTGTTTGGGCATAAGTGGTAATTTCAAACATCTGCTGCTGCTATCTTTCCTCCTCTGCTTTTCCTTTCTCTTTCCAACCTTTCCTAACATCTATTTCCTTTTTTTCATCTTTCTTTTTTCAGAGTATGTGTAGCATAATTATGACAACTGCATTAACTGTGGATTGTCATTGACCCTTGCTGAAGAAGTACTTTGTCAGTCAGCAAGAACGCATCACTTAGTGCTGCTCAATTCATTGATTTTTTATCGAACTTTAGACCACTGCAATTTATGAAATGTTATCTGCAATAATTTTCCATGTTCTTGACCAATGACAACAGCTACTTTATCCAACTGTCTTCATCACACATTTATGTGCAAACTGGCTGCTGTGAGTCAGAGAATACTGATAGGTTAGGAAAATATCTCGGTGTTCAATTATTGTTAAAAAGCCCATGCAATTCTTAAGCAGAATAGTCCATTTTTGGGGGTCTCACTTTTGTGACTCTGCCCATAGGCAAGAGATGTGCCACCAGTCTCAATCTTCCCTCCTACATGACTGAGTAACTGCTTAGGTCTCAAGTGTTCAATAACCCGAAAATAGTCATTGGATATTGGCATATACTCCTGATGCACTTTAATCCCAAATTTTTTTTACTTCTTTTTCTTTCATTAGAATGTGAAATGCAAATGGAGAATGTAGTCAACTGGTATGTTTAAACAGAGCTTTTATCACAGAAAATTTCATGACAGGACAACTAAGATATGTAAGTGACTGTTTTTGCTACCGTGACCTGTAGGAACTATTTTTCTCTTATGGCCTAATATGGGCCAAGTACAATCTCATTTTCACTGTCTGAGAGTGCCAACCTCACTTTTGTCCTTCTTCAACTTGGTGTATTTGAATTCACTTGCATATGAATATTAGGATTATTTAAACTAGTAAAGAATAAAGTACACCAGGTGCAGAGTGAGAACATCCACATGGGGAGGCAGGCTGCTATTCCAGAATAATTCCTTCTGTAAACAAAATCTAAGTGAAAGTTTTGCAATGCAGTACAGCACATGAGTGTTGCCTCTTTTGCTCATTCAACCTGACTCATTACAGATTCATTGCTTGTTTGGCGATACTTTCCACGCCCCTTATCTAAGTTTTCTCTCCCTTTTTCTCTTTAATTTATGGTGTTCCCATGGCACCTGCTTTCTTGTTATCTGAGCAGGAATTTCTAATTTCTTCTTACAGGCATAGGACAGATTGAGGTGAATGATGGCAGTACAAGGGATAAAGCCATGACTGCATTTGGGTGTGGCACATTCAGCAACTCTTCCTCATAGACTGAAGATCCAAACCTTCGTCTTTCATTCTGCAACATAAAAATAATAGATTCTGGTATGAAATTTACTCCCTACTTCAGAGTTAGGGTCTTTTTTTCCCCATGCATGCTTTCCTCATACTGGAAAGGACTATGCCTTCAGCTTGTCTATAACTTCTGCTCTTTAAAAATTGTATTTTCACATACTTGACACATTTCTAATCAATTTCAAAATATTTACTCAAGCAGACCCCCTCATGATATATTTTAACAAAATAACTACTCTTTCACAAGTGTTCAGTGTGTGCATGTTAAAAATTGCATTGCTTTGATAAGTAGGTGGATTATTTTTTTCAGTATGCTATTTTTTTTCCCTGTTTTTGAAACATGGGTTTTTTTCACAGTTTATTGCACTGGAGAAGGTCTTACTGCAACATTCTTATATGGGGCTACTTTTCTATGAATTCTATTGAATGAAGGAGAGGGAAAATAGAACATAGTTTGATTCACATAGAGATGACATTTTATTATATTCTTTAGTGCTTAAAGAGAATAAAAGATTGGTATGCTTGAATTAGCTCAGAGCAGCTTTTATTCCATAGCACGGTTTCATGCAAGTCTATGAAGAAGAGCTGCATTGTTATGGAACAACCCTGTGAGTGCTGATGACTGGAAATGATGAATTTTTAAAATAATTTGGTCTGTAGTCTGGCTTGGCTTTTACTTCTAGACATATGGGGACAATCTTTTTAGCAAGGCCTGTTGTGACAGGACAAGGAGTAATGGTTTTAAACTAAAGGAGGGTAGATTTAGGCTAGATATAAGGAAGAAATTTTTTACAATGAGTGTGGTGAAGCACTGGAGCAGGTTGCCCAGAGAGGTAGTGGAGGCCCCATCCCTAGAAACATTCAAGGTCAGGTTGGACGGGGCTCTGAGCAACCTGATCTAGTTGATGATGTCCCTGCTTACTGCAGGGGGGTTGGACTAGATGACCTCTAAAGGTCCCTTCCAACCCAAAGCATTCTATGATTCTATGATTCAGGAAATGGAACTTTCGAAGCTGAAGTCAGTGGGAAAATGTGCACTGTTCCCCCTCAGTAAGAGTGACTTTATGGAAATGTTAAAATGTACCTCATTGTTTGCATAGAGTCTTCTTTTGGCAAGAAATGAGAATCCATATAATCAATTAC
>VYZW01054285.1:1852-60994 GCA_013401315.1 Balaeniceps rex | reverse complement strand
CACCCATCTAGTTGACCAAGGGAAGCCAGTAGATGTGGTCGGTTTGGATTTTAGCAAAGCTTTTGGTGCTGTCTCTCACACGATCTTTCTGGACAGAATGCCCAGCACACAGCTAGACAAGTCCATAAGACGCTGGGTGAGCAATCGGCTGATGGGTTGGTCTCAAGGAGGTATACTAAATGGGGTTACATCAGGCTTGCAGCCAGTCACCAGTGGNCAGCACTGTGAAGGACAATAAAAAGGGCTTTTTTGAATATGTTAATAGCAAAAGGAGAATCATAGATAACATTGGTCCATTGCTTGATGAGGCCAGTCACCTCACAAGTAGCGATGTAGACAAAGTGGAGACATTTAATGCCTTCTTTGCCTCTGGCTTCAACACTGATGATGGGCCCTGGGACCCCTGGAGCCTTGTGTTGGAAGACCATGAGAGGGGGGTTGATAAACTCACAGATGACTCTGAAGTTTTTCGAGACTTGCTGCTCCAGCTGCATGCGCACAGATCTATGGGCCCCCATGGGATTCATGCCAGGGTACTGAAAGAGCGATCTCATGTTATCGTGGAACCTCTCTCCATTATTTTGCAATGGTCTTGGGACTCTGGAGAGGTCCCAGTTGACTGGAAGGTGGCAAATATTGTCTCATTTTTCAAGAAGGGTAAGAAGGAAGACCCTGGCAATCACAGGCCTGTCAGTCTCACTTCAGTGTCTGGTAAAATTATGGAGAAGGTTATTCTGAGAGTTACTGAAAAACACTTCAGAGACAATGCAGTCATTGCTCATAGCCAGCATGGGCTCATGAGGGGGAAGTCCTGCTTAACTAACTTAATCTCCTTTTATGACAAGGTCACCCATCTAGTTGACCAAGGGAAGCCAGTAGATGTGGTCGGTTTGGATTTTAGCAAAGCTTTTGGTGCTGTCTCTCACACGATCTTTCTGGACAGAATGCCCAGCACACAGCTAGACAAGTCCATAAGACGCTGGGTGAGCAATCGGCTGATGGGTTGGTCTCAAGGAGGTATACTAAATGGGGTTACATCAGGCTTGCAGCCAGTCACCAGTGGGGTTCCCCAGGGCTCGATTTTAGGGCCAGTGCTCTTTAAGGTTTTTATAAATGAACTGGATGCAGGAATCGAATGTACGTTAAGTAAGTTTGCTGATGATGTTAAACTAGGAGGAGCTGTGGACTCCCTCAAGGGTAGAGAGACCTTACAGAGAGGTCTGGATAGACTAGAGAGCTGGGCAATCGCCAACCATATGAAATTTAACAAGAGCAGGTGCCAGATTCTCCACCTGGGATGGGGTAATCCTGGTTATATGTACAAATCGGGGGACGAGAGGCTGGAGATCAGCCCCGCAGAAAGAGATCTGGGGGTTTGAGTTGATGGTAAATTGAAGACAAGTCAACAGTGTGCTCTGGCAGCCAAAAGGGCCAACCATGTCCTGGGGTGCATCAAGCACAGCATAGCTAGACTGCCAAAGGAGGTGATTGTCCCATTCTACGCTGCATGGGTGTGGCCCCACCTCGAGTGCTGTGTGCACTTGGTGGGTGCCTCAATATAATAAGGACATCAAACTATTAGAGTGTGTCCAGAGGAGGGCGACCAAGATGGTGAAAGGTCTGGAGAGCAAGNGGAGCCGCTGAGGTCGCTTGTTTTGCGCAGCTTGGAGAAGAGAAGGCTGAGGGGTGACCTCATCACAGCCTACAGCTTCCTCAAGGGGAGAAGCGGGGGGAGGTGCTGATCTCCTCTCTCTGGTGACCAGTGATAGGACACAAGGAGATGGAATGAAGCTGTGTCAGGGGAAGTTGAGGTTGGGCATTAGGAAAAGGTTCTTCACTGAGACGGTGGTCGGTCACTGGGACAGGCTCCCCAGGGAAGTGGTCACGGCACCAAGCCTGTCAGAGTTCAAGGAGCGTCTGGACGATGCTCTTAGTCATATGGTGTAGCTTTTAGGTAGTCTTGCAAGGAGCAGGCAGTTGGACTCAATGATCCTTATGGGTCTCTTCCAACTTGAGATATTCTATGATTCTATGATTCTATGATCTCATCTCATCTATAGTACAAGCACATACTACGTTATGAGTCAGAAGACAAAAAATTTGAAAAAAAACACTACATAAAAAGGGAAAATAATAGTAGAGCTGCAGAAAGAGGAAACAGCACTGTAACAGCTTGCATCTTCAGCTTTTGATATTCTTCAGGATTAAGCAGACAATCCACTATGAAAAATATACATAACCAGTCTCAGAAATCTGTTGGATCTACATATATGCCAACATCTTTGACTAAAATTAGACTTCAGCTTTTGGTGAAAGTACATGTTTGAGTGCTAGTTGAAAATCCTGCTGAAAGACAATTTTGCTGTTTNTTTTCAAGAAGGGTAAGAAGGAAGACCCTGGCAATCACAGGCCTGTCAGTCTCACTTCAGTGTCTGGTAAAATTATGGAGAAGGTTATTCTGAGAGTTACTGAAAAACACTTCAGAGACAATGCAGTCATTGCTCATAGCCAGCATGGGCTCATGAGGGGGAAGTCCTGCTTAACTAACTTAATCTCCTTTTATGACAAGGTCACCCATCTAGTTGACCAAGGGAAGCCAGTAGATGTGGTCGGTTTGGATTTTAGCAAAGCTTTTGGTGCTGTCTCTCACACGATCTTTCTGGACAGAATGCCCAGCACACAGCTAGACAAGTCCATAAGACGCTGGGTGAGCAATCGGCTGATGGGTTGGTCTCAAGGAGGTATACTAAATGGGGTTACATCAGGCTTGCAGCCAGTCACCAGTGGGGTTCCCCAGGGCTCGATTTTAGGGCCAGTGCTCTTTAAGGTTTTCATCAATGAACTGGATGCAGGAATCGAATGTACGTTAAGTAAGTTTGCTGATGATGTTAAACTAGGAGGAGCTGTGGACTCCCTCAAGGGTAGAGAGACCTTACAGAGAGGTCTGGATAGACTAGAGAGCTGGGCAATCGCCAACCATATGAAATTTAACAAGAGCAGGTGCCAGATTCTCCACCTGGGATGGGGTAATCCTGGTTATATGTACAAATCGGGGGACGAGAGGCTGGAGATCAGCCCCGCAGAAAGAGATCTGGGGGTTTGAGTTGATGGTAAATTGAAGACAAGTCAACAGTGTGCTCTGGCAGCCAAAAGGGCCAACCATGTCCTGGGGTGCATCAAGCACAGCATAGCTAGACTGCCAAAGGAGGTGATTGTCCCATTCTACGCTGCATGGGTGTGGCCCCACCTCGAGTGCTGTGTGCACTTGGTGGGTGCCTCAATATAATAAGGACATCAAACTATTAGAGTGTGTCCAGAGGAGGGCGACCAAGATGGTGAAAGGTCTGGAGAGCAAGACTTAGGAGGAGCGGCTGAGGTCACTTGGTTTGCGCAGCTTGGAGAAGAGAAGGCTGAGGGGTGACCTCATCACAGCCTACAGCTTCCTCAAGGGGAGAAGCGGGGGGAGGTGCTGATCTCCTCTCTCTGGTGACCAGTGATAGGACACAAGGAGATGGAATGAAGCTGTGTCAGGGGAAGTTGAGGTTGGGCATTAGGAAAAGGTTCTTCACTGAGACGGTGGTCGGTCACTGGGACAGGCTCCCCAGGGAAGTGGTCACGGCACCAAGCCTGTCAGAGTTCAAGGAGCGTCTGGACGATGCTCTTAGTCATATGGTGTAGCTTTTAGGTAGTCTTGCAAGGAGCAGGCAGTTGGACTCAATGATCCTTATGGGTCTCTTCCAACTTGAGATATTCTAAGATTCTATGATTCTATGGGTTTTGTTCAAGGAAAACATGCTTAAAATTACTCAGTAGGGTATCTAAGCCCCAGTGAGGAAGGGAAGATGGGGAGCTGAACTCAAAAAACCTAACATTTTCACACTGTGGGAAAGCGAAGCTCAAGGATCTCTATGGAGAAAATAAAATGTGCTCAAACTGTCATTCTTTACAAGTCTAAAAAGAGTGATGACTTATTTTGGCGAGCTGTCTGTACAGATGGATTTATTTTGTGAGTAACACACGGAAGAGTGCCCCTTCTATTCCTCCCTCCAACTTCCTCTGCAAATGTGGTGTGTCAGAGTGGTGAATTACAAGGGGTATTATTCCATCCAAAGAGGTCACTTCATTTGTCATGGACAAGGAGGGTACGGTGCTTGCAGATAGTTTCCACTGTCCTGAAGTACAGACTTTTCCCTTAATTAATGAACCATAACTAGGCATTTACCACTTTTTCCCCAAAAAAGTGCCACACTTTGCTTTATAGGAGATGATTTAAGGTTGAGAAACAGACATTGTTCCTAAGGCTTATAGCTGTGGCTTAGTTTGGACTCCCTGTCTGTAGTAATACTAGAGCTCAGTTCGCTGCTGGCGGATGCTGCTCCTTTGAATCATGTGCTGGTCATACTTTTTGGACCTGTAAGCCACCTCTGAAACTCACTCTAAAATATATGTTCCAGGACACCATGTCAATAAATGTTATGGCTAAGCATGTTACAGTATGAAGCCACATTTCATGAAGGCAGTGGTTTAGAGGAAGTGTCCACTCCCCCTCAAGGCATCTGCTTAATTTCCATTCAAATGGACATCCCAAAACCAAAAAGGTTTTGGTCCTCAGACAAAACATTCAAGTGTCAAATATTTCGCTCAGAAATCTGACAATGAAAAATTGCTCTTGCTGATTTTTTTTCCCAGGCAAAATAGTTTCTGAGCAGCTTCAGTGCAGATGCACTGTGTGCTCCAGCCCTGCCTCTGATACAGAAAAGTCAATATAGGTGACGTATGAAAGTGCTTCAAAGCAAGGTCAAGCCCAGGCACAAGTCACAAAAACATGCTTTGTTCCTTAAAACATGGATTAATGGGAGCTCTTCAGTAGTGGCAAGGAAACAGGCAGTTACATTCACAGCATCTTCCACACTGTTGCTTTAATGCTGTGCACAGAGCGGGAATGGGGTTTGGAGAAGCCACCCCTCCTCGGGAAACTGCTCTGTGGCTACTCCAGGACACAAGGGGCCTGTCTTCCCATGTCACCACATCTGGTCATGGAGGTTACCCTGGCAGGTGTAATTCAAGGGATGCTTCTGACGGCAATTAGCCCTCACAGGCTGAGTGGTGGCAGGAGAGGGCCTGGCACTGGCAGCACTCTGGGCATGTCTGCTTGGGCCACCATGCCCGCCCCTTTCTTCAAAATCCTGCCCCTTTCCTTTGCAGGACTCTGGCCCGCAGCTCTGCAGGGGAAGTCACCCCAACAGCTGCCCTGGGACTGCCAAGCAAACACAGGGCAAAAATTGAAGCTGGTGTTCAACTTGCCACAGCCCAAGGTTCGGTCGGGTGGGACTCGGCCAGAGCTGGGCTGAAGAGGCTGCAGCAGTGTCCTCCAGCAGGCAGCCTGGCCAGTGGGAATGCTATGACCACGAGTACGGAGGAGAAATACAGAGGTGGTGGGACCTCAGATTGTTGTCTCACAAGAGGCCATGCTTCACTCCATGTCATCTCAGAGCACCCATATTTTCTCAGAAACCAAAGGTTTTGTACAGCACCATGTAAATTAGTAGAGTGCATTGTTCAGAGGAACATTTTTCTGCCCAGTGCCTGCCTGCTTAGGGTTGTGTAAGCATCAGATTTGTGATGCTAACCCTGCTATAAAGATCAGGGCCACGTCATGCTACGTAAATTTATTCAGTGCCTTTACCTAACATGACCATTACCTAGCACTTGGAGCTATCTAACGCACTATCCAGATGACTACTGGTCCCCACCTCCTGCATGGCTTCAGATTCATTTGCCACTAGCAAATAACCCACGTTGGTGCATCACTTTATTAAAGAGCACAAAAGAAGAAAACTAATGAAAGCAGAAACTGAGCCTAAAAATGCCACCTATAAACTAAGCCCCTGTAACTGCTTCACTTTCAGCTCACAGGAATTAATTGAGGTCTGCTCCAAGTGTGCGGGGCTTTCACCACTCAGTTTAACACAATTGCAGATCTTTTCCCCCTGTTCAAAACTCTGTGTCTCACAAAACTCTCCCGGATGGTTTCTATTCCTTCAGTGTGACCAACGCTCGGAAACTGCGTCACTTGTCACCAACTGACCAGCACATCCTTATATCTGCTTCCCATCTTCCTGGGTTTTGGAGCTTCAAAGCTACAGTTCAAGAACAATAAATAATCTGGAATAAAACTGATTATTTCCTACTCCATCATATTTTGGGGATTGTTATCCTAACTGCATTTAAATAGCATTACTTCTTCATCAGGAATAAAAAAACTTGCTGTCATTTGTCACCTCCTTGGGAATTAGACCCTTCTGCATTTTTGTTTGTTTTCTTCTCTCCTCATCATGTTATACTTACAATGAGGAATAGACTTCTTCCTCATTAACTTCACAGTGATTTCAAATACATGATCGTGGCTTATTTTTTATGGTAGTAAATTAGTTCCTTTATATAAATTTGCAAAAACCATGATTTGGAAATATAAAATAATTCATAACGAATATTAAATAATCTTGCAACTGTTCTGTGAATGTGCCAGAAAAACAGCTGTACTGAATCAGTCCACAGATCCATTTAGTCCACTGCTCTGTTTCTAACAGTACTGGATGCTTATAAAAATAAGAACGATGGAGTACCTGTGCTTAGTATCCGAGAGCTTAAAGACCTCCAGAGATTAGGATTTCATGGTCTTTGCTTCAAGTCTCCTTTGTCTAACACTTTTTCACTCTGCTTATGCTTTTTGGCAGATTATCCTCTGACAATGAGTTTCAGGGTTTGACTCTGTGCTGGCTGAAAGGGGATTTGCTCCTGGGTTTTTGTTCTTCCTTTGTGCCACTTAGTACTTGCACTATGAGCCACAACAAATTAAGCGATCCCTGTTCTTCTGCTCTGCTATTTCGGAGGCCTCTGCCACACCGCCTCTGTGCTGTTTCTTTTCCAGGCTGAAAAGCCCTTCATTTAACCTCTGTTTACATGCAAACCACTCCTCACCTCTAACCACCTTGACTCCCTTCCTCTGTGCTGGCTCCAAGGTGCAAATGACCCCCCCCCCCATTTGTACTGCTGCATGCCCCGCTGCTGCCCTAATAATTCATCAGATGCAAAGGCACAGCACAGGCAGCGAGGCCAAGCCGAGCGGCGTGCCAGGAGAACAGGCTGCACCTTTATGCCCAGCCCATCCCAGTTCAAATAAAGCTCCTTTCCAGAAGGGCCTGGGGGGCTGGGTGTGCATATGGCTCTGAGCAGGCGGGACAGCTGGCTGCTGGAAAGGGCCGTTGCTGAGGCATATGCTCTTTTGATGTCCTTCCACACTTTGCAGGTCCAAGGCGGCGCGGCACCACATCTGCGCTGCAGAAGCCCAGCACCCCCGTGATGTGCCGTGGCACCCACAGCTGCGGGGAGCCGCAGGCACCCCGGCAGGATGAGGTCAGAAGGACCCCTCCAGGCAGCACCCGTTTCACTCCCACCCAGGGGCCTGCTCCCAGTCTCTGGTAGTGGGATACCCCGGCTCCTTGCACACCCCACCTGCCCACAGCATGGCCCCTCTGATTTTCTGGAAATCCTCCAGACTGACAGACAGTCACGGGAGCCCCGTTTGCTACCCACAGCAACCTGGCCGGTCCCTCAGAGGTGACAGACAGAAGCAAGGTGCTGGCATCATCTCAGAGGAGGAAAAGCAAGTTTCTGAACTACTTGATGCAGCCACCTAGGAAAGAAATGCGTCCTCCTCGAAAGCCAGGGAAATTGCTGCTGGGCACATCTCTGCCTGCTTGACTCGAGCCCTGGCATCGTCCCCAGCCAGGGGCAGCAAGGCTCGGCATGTGACAGCATTTCTCGTGCTCAGGGGTTTCTGTCTGTGGCTTCCCCGTCCCTCAGTACACCCTGCTGCCTGACTGCAGGGTAGGTATTTTCTGTTCTGGGTCTATTTTTATGGCAGACAAGGGTCGAAAGTCCCTGGCACATGCCTCTGCCACCATCCAAGCAGGTTCCAAGGCTGGCTGGATGCCCCTGACCAGGTGGCATCAGCACCCAGTCCTGTGTCATGCTGCAGTATTGCCTCAGCCTCAGCATTCTATGGCCAAACCTGGACTGGGGGGCAGCAGAAACACCCCCTTGGCCTCCTTGCACTATCACAAGTTGAGATTTTAAGAGCTTGCTTTGTCCTGCATACAGTACAGGCTAGCTCAGCCTCCACTGAGTTTTCCCTTCTCCATTTTTCATGACCTCTGACATGTACAACAGAATAGAGAAAATAAATTGAGCCTTTCAGAGCTGAAACACAGAAAGTCCTGAAATGTTTTTGAAAAAGAAACAATGTAAGTCAACCTTATGTGTGTGCAATTTTCAAATTATTCACTGAAGTCCAAGTTACAAAGTCACCAAGATATGCAAGCACTGCAGATGTGGTCTCCCGCCCCACTCTGAAGGCACCAGTATGCAAGCAGCTATAGTTAACTAGCGAAAAACAGCATTTCAGTTTTTCTGAAAGATGTAAAAAAAGGTGGCGTCTAAGAAAAAAAATCTTGTACAAAAACAATGTTGAGAATGAGACACATTACTTGCCAGCTGTTTTTTTTTTAACTCACACTGTGATGCAGTAGCACACATTTTAAAGATTTTTAAATTTCTCAGAAGTAGCAGGAAAATATATTCAGCAGAGCACTATCTAGAAAATAAGAGATTAAAAGCAATTTCTAACTGAGGATCAGGATCTGTATTCTATTTAAAGCAGCACTTTCATTATTATTCAGAAGAAATTGCATGAGAATCAAGCTGGTATGAACACAATAACATGCCAAGTGGCTTGACATTTTAATTCATAAATATATATATTTTACAAAAAAAAAGAAAAAAAAAAGCCCTACTGAACAGCCAGGAAGTGTCCTTTGTAGTTCTAAACACAAACACATTTATGAACTCAAAGTGTGTTTCAGATTGTATTACAAAGGAGGATTCCATATGGCAGCTGAGGTCCAGAGCTGGGATGACTCAGGAAATCAAGAAGATGAAAAGATCGGCACAGTTTATTGAACAGGTCTGTTGGTTCCTGAAGCACCCTCAGCTTCATGGGTTGAACAGGCAGACTTAATAAGTGGCAGAGCTGGAGACACATTTAGCAGTAGCTGGTAGTCATGACTACATTTTTCAAAGATTGGCTTTCTAGTAAATAAGCACATACTACAATCCAGCTCCTCTTAAGGTGTTTTTGTATGTGGGATTTTATATAGGGAAATAGGCAATAGGACATCTGATTGATTATGGCTGTAAAATGTCTCTGTAGAAAGCAGGTAATAAAAAAGGCCAGAAAACGGGCATGAAACAAATATTTTTATGAGACTTAGGAGGTTGGAAGCAAATTTTTGAACAGAGTTTTTTAGGTGATAAAAAAAGCAGTAAACTCACCTGCTCCACATATATGAAAAATATGTTAACACAGCACTGCCCAAACTGGAAATTACTTGTATTTATTCTTGACTATATTTCTACTTTGACAGTTTTCCTGCTTTTGCTTGCTGAAGCAAAAGCCGACTTCTGTGCAAACCTCCTGCAGTAATGGCACATGGAGGAGGCTGTGCCTCCCTCCAAAAGCCCTCTGTGATGGGCTCCGGGGCATGGGGCTTCAGCCCGCAAAAAGGCAGCCATGCAGTCCAAGTGGAGAGACCCACCTGCCTCAGGGGGAGGAAAGTTCTTCCTGGAGGTGCCAACCTCTGCCCACAGCAGCATCCCATCCTGTGCTGCCCGGCAGACATGGATGACTGCCTTGCAGCTAGCTACTGGTGCATGAGAAGGCACCTGCTTTATTTTGGGCTATTGAGTGGAAAAAAAAAATGAGGCTTCTAGTTCTGCTCATTCTTGTGAATTTGTCTTTTTCTGGTGATTTGGAATACATTCGTTTCTTTCAAAACTTCAAGAATATAATACAAGGGGCCTTTGTTTTCCCAAAGAAGCTCTGATCTCTGCCTCTTCTTTCACAATGGTCCCTATGACAAAAGATCCTCCCCAGGTTGCTCTGTGAGGTTAAGAGACAATCTTATTCCATATCAAGGCCAGATGATAGGATCTAAAAGCAATCAGCCGTTACAAACATGTCTAAGGTAGCCAGGGAGAGATGTCAGACTACCAAGCAAAACAGCAAACAAAGGTAGGTCTGTGAAAGGTGTGTTTGACTGCAGGCCTATTCATCGCTGTCCTCAGATCGCTAGTGAGCCATGACAAGGATCAGTCTGAACTTGAGTGAGGTCTTCAGGTATTTCTGCAGCATAACTATGGGTTGCATTACCTTCCCCATGCAGCATCCAGGGCAAAGACAGCTCTCTGGAAGAGGCAAAGGTTTCCTCCGGTCACCTCTGCAAGTCCTCATTTCCTACAGCCAACACATGGCTCCTCTGGCTGCCCCACTCCCCAGCACCCTGCTATCCTGAGCCACGCTGGCTTTCTCCTCTGCTCAGCACAGGTACAGCGTGCCGTGCCCTCCATGGCACTTGAGGGACGATTGCACAAGCCTGCTAAGTAAGGCATGGCCAGCTGTGCCTGGGGCAGGCGTGTTGGGCAACGCCATCCCCAGCCCCAGCCCCAGGCGCAGCGCAGGCAGCACGCCCCGGCCGTGGGAAGAGCCACACTCCGAGCCTCGCAAGAGCCACAGCAGCAGACAGTGGCCGGTCCATCGACACCCAGCTCCGGCACCAGGCTTGCCATTTTGTGCACCATGTGGGAATGGAGGGGGCGAGGTGGCCAAGCTCCACGGGTGGTGGCATCAGCTCAGCGAGCAGGCTTTCAGGGGAGAGCAGAAAGCACTTCAGCAAACAAAAGGAAATCATGTTCAGATCAGCAGAGCAAATGAAGAAACAAAAGAGCTCAGACATAAGGACTTACGCCCTCTCAGGGAGCCAAGAGACAAATGCAGAGGGGGAGGCAGAGGGAAAGCCCAAGAGCCTGAGCCAAAGGAAAGTAGAAGAAAAGGACTCTGGGGAAGCCACCAGCCTGTCTCAAGCAGGGTCAAGCCCCTGATTCAAACATCAGGGAGTAAAGAGCAAGCTCTTGGGGAGCTTGTTTAAGCTTTGGCTGTAGCATGCCAGAAAAACAGAACATGTGGCCCTTGGTAAAGGGAGGGGGTGGCTGAGTGACAGTCCAAAACCCAAAAGAGCCGCTGTGTCTGCCCCATCTTGTGTGAATCCATAGTGCTCCCCAGAAGCTCCCTCTGGCAAGATGATTTGACCAGCATGGATTTGTGATGATGAGTGCTTGCATTCCTGCTTCACTGTGGGAAGTCCAGATGGGGACAGTAATAGCTTGAGTTTTAAGGGCATTTTAAAATATCTATATTTTTACAGTGTGCACAAAGAGCTGTTGATGTGAAAGCCCCTGACTTTTTAACATTAAAACTAAGCTTTAAGATTCAGCAGAATATATGTCTCTGTGTGTTCATAAGGTTTCTGATGCCAAAACACACAGAAAATTAATAGACTGTCACTGAAGAGTCCAAAACTGAGTCTATCAGGAAGAAAGGAAAATGTACTTTGCTTCCTCTCATTTTCACAGTTGTTGCTTTATTTCATATTGCTCTTGGCGTCTTAGCTGGTGATCAAGATATCCAAAACCCATTCTTGATTCTTTATTCAGTTCCACAATTTTTATGTGCACTACATCATCCTCCGCTCTGAGTTCTCTTCCCAGCAAGCTCTGATTAGGAGATTTCCTTGTGAGCTTTCTGTTACACCGCTAAGCTTGGAAGCAAAGATAGCCCTGGGTATGTAAACCCTCATGGAAACATGTGGCTGGTGGAAGAGAAAGACAGAAGGAAATCCTAAGTCCATAGAGGAAGAAGCTGCAATTACCACCTTCTGCAAGCCTTTTCCTCCTCCCTTGGTAGGGTATTTATATGAACAAGAAAGGCAGAAAAAAAACAAGGGAAGGGAGCAGCGACATGCAAGAAGCAGGCTTGAAAGCAGCCGAGCGTTTGGTAGAATTAGGAAGCTCAGACAGACATCTGCAGCCTTCAGCATGCCAAAAGCTATCTTCCTACCTACAGCTGTATGTGTGCCCCTGTGAGTATATAATGCCTGGGAATCACAGAGTGTTTGCATCTCTTCCAATTTTCCATTTCGACCAGCCCACTGAATGCTTTCCATATCCTTTCTAGCTCTGCACTCCTGCCTGGGGCTGGGGAACATGCTCTCACATTGGCTTTGGGAAAGGGAGAAAGAGGAGAGGGGAACCTGGTCCCAAATTTGGCACTGTCCCTTTGTATGTCATAGGTGGAGAAGGATATCATTTCAATGAGCTGCTCTTTTCACACGCTTTTTGTTTTTCCCTTTTCCTGTCTTGTTTTCTGGCTGAACCACGTCCAGATCTTCAGCTAAAGTGAATCCACAGAGCCCTCTGACTGCGGCAAAGCTACCCAAATACCTGTTTGTATCACCAGGCTCTTAACTACCACCTTCTCCTGCCATGTTTCTCCAAGATACGCAGATTGCACTCCACGAAGTCACAGTGCATGGGAAAGCACCACTGGGGATCCTGGCAATCACTGCAGTGTTTTTTTTTTAACTGCAGCCTGACCTGAAGCCTATAATTACAGTGTTTTAATATAACAATACATAGAGAATATTATATAACAACTGTAACAACAGTGTGGCAATGTGTACGCAAAGCAACATTAGAGAAAAGACCGTATGAGGAGGGGTGAGTGGTCCACCTGCCAGGGCTGTGGGGTTTGAGCAGACAAAGGCATGGACAGTGTTCGGTCCCCGTCACCTGCTGCAAGTGCCTGCTCCTGCCCAGCGCAGCTGCAAAGCCACCGCCAGGACCTGCCGGTGATCATGATCTCAACGCAGACTGAGTCGACGGCAGATGGGTCCAAAAATGGCCACAGTGGTGGAGCAAGGGATATGCCTGTCTGCTCAGGGAGCACTGACGCCACGCTGAACACCCTGTCCTGTGGCTGGAGGGAGGTGGGGCGGCCAGGGTGGGCACCAAGTGTACGGGTGCTGGGAGCTGATGGGCTCTGGTCTGCTCCAGGAAGTGCCTTTTGGCTCCTAATGTCTGAGAAATTTTCAGTCAGTGGATGCCCAAGGGGTTTCTCCTCAAATCAAGATCAGAGGCTGCTAATTCATCTTCATTCCTCTTAGATTCAACAAGATGAATTTATTGCTCACAGTCTCTGATGCAGATACAATCTGCAAAATTACATTATTACTATTCTTGTCTTTTTTACAAGGGCAGAATTAGCTTCTAGCATTTTTATTTTATTTTATTTTATTCTATTTTACTTTACTTTGCTTTATAATATTTAATTTTATTTATTTTATTTTTTGCCTGTGTATAGTGTTACTCTGTATTGAATATAGCAAGGACCTTGGCTGGCTTTCCATTTTTCTTTCCATTTTCCTTTTAGCAGACAGACAGTGCTCAGCAGGAAGCTGTGACCAGTGTAATCACTGCTGCAGATGGAAGGGTGTCCCCAAAAAGGGATCAAAGAGACAATTCCTGTCATGGCAACCGTTAGCACAGGAAGTCTGGATGGCTGAGATGGTGGAGTATTTTGAAACCAGATTAGGAAAGAGATGCAGCTTTTGACATCAATGCCCATGTCTGAGTGCTAATTACGGGAAGGAAGGACTAGCCGGAGGGTGCCGACCACATATAGGACACAGAGAGGTTCTCCTGGTTTAATCTGGTCTGTGAGGGCATCTCTTGTCGCAAGGTGGGGTTCTGTTCTTAACTGTTGAAGCATCATGGAAAGGTATTTCTTGACACAGTGTTTTCCAGCATCTTTCTGGACATTGAGAACCACCTCTCTCTTCAGCTTTACCTGTCCTCTCAAAAGAAATGGAAAACCCAAAAATCATCATGGTGCAAACTTAACCTTCCCTGACGAGCCACATCTGTCTTGCTGTCTGAACAGCTGACTGACTATTATGGTTTACAGGAAGTCCGTACATCGATTCACTTATTCAGATCTTTGCCTACAACATATCAATATTTAATGGTATTCTTCCAGTTTGCTGTTTGCATTAAGGCTATTCAATTGAAATTATTCTTACCACAGACACCTTAAAGCCTGATTTTACAGAAAAGAGGGGACATAGCCATAAGCAGATGCCATAGCCTGAAATGGTAACTAGTAGGTAAAGTATTCCTCATAGAAATTATACCCTTTCAGTGTGCTGAAAGGTAGCACAAAATGCACACTGCCCACATATTTGCACAAGACAGGCATCCAAATCTCCATCCAAAGCCAGGTCAAAGGTGAATCTCACAAATCTAAATCCAAAGACGGATTTGCACAGCTCTAAATTTAATTCACTATACCAGCAAATGCTCTCAAGAGCTCAGACATCTTGAATGCACTGCTGTATATTTGAACTCCAGGGCACCAGCCTGCTTTTCCCACACAGCTCTGCAGCAACAGCAACAGTACATCGTGAGTGTGTGATAAAGTTTTGCATCTTTGTCATTTTTTTAACTATCAAGTTATTCTTTCTGAGGCTTTGTGATGCTGGTGATCAGAGTAAAGGGATTCACATTTATCTGGCTGTGTAACGATCTATAAAGGTGGTGGAGAGAGCTCAATAAAAGCCGTCACAGCCAAACCAGGAGGAGGATATGTCTAGCATGCAGGAAGTTTGGATAATCAAGATGCAGCACAGAAAAAAAATGTATGTAGAGCTTTTGCCAGACAGACAAACACTGGAAGAAAAATACTGTATGACTTATCCAGTTCTTGTGTTCCTCCAGCATTCAGTTAAGGGCTTTTGACTCCAACAGCTTCTTCTGCTCTAACAAAGCTGCAAGAATTTCTTGCATGATGAGAGGACTAGATGATTCAGGAAATTAGTAATGGATTATGGAGCCTTTCACCTTGTAGGTCACTCGCTTAAATACAGCTCATTGCGCTCCAGCTATTAAACTTTGCCTTGCATTTTCACAAGTGAAAACCATGGATCTGGCAGTGCCATGTAGTACCAGTTACACTTTGCTGAACCCACTATTCCTCTGCCCGTATACAAAGGCAATGGGATCCCAACTAGCATGATCCCAGCTGCAGACAGAAGTGTGACGCAGAGAGGAGGATCCTAGCATGCATTTTTGGCATGGGAAAGATGGGAAAAAGATCATGTACGGAAACTCTGGACTGCTCAACAAGCAGAAAGTCCAGAACTCAGACACTGGGGGATATTGCTATGGAGATCTGTTGCAAAGGAATTGCAGTCTCTTGAGGCAGCACAGAAATGTTCACCTTATTTTTTCCATTGAGTGGTGTACTCAGTAGGGATGGTCAAAACGAGATCTTCTTACACACGACAGTTTTGATACTGCATCTGGACTGTTTTTTTTAATGCATCTGGACAAGAAGTCAAATTATCAAACTTCTTAATGGAATTGGAAGTGCCAAAATAGCTGGTGCCAAAATAGCAAAATATTTTGTTCAAACTTTTCAAGCTAAATGAAATGATTCAGAATATCTGAGCCAAAACATCTCTGCTTTATTTTAAAATTTCTTTTAATCTCAAGCGAGTGAGCCCTGACTCCTCCACATTATCACGCATGGTCCTTCCCGAAGGCTGAAAACTCTCCTAGCACAAGCCTGGCCACAGTAAAAAGGCAGTGCAAGGTGCACCTTGGCCCTTGCCATCACTTCACTCCCCAGTCAGCCCCAAAAAGGGGAAAAGCCATCCCAAGCCTCCCCTCCCCTCGCACCAGCTCTGGCACCTGCAGGACAGAAGAGATACAGCTTTGACTTTGGCCTTTGCTAGCATTTCTGTAACGATGGGTGCTCGGGAAATTGGACCTACCTCACAACAGCCTTAAAAGTCAAGTACTCCCTTCTGATGAAATATTAAAGTTACCAGGACCTCACTGCTTAGATGGGAGCAGCTGCATTATCCCTTTACAAGGCATAAAATGATTTTATTGGTCCAGTCTCAAGCACAGAGGTCCCATCTTGACTAATTTACTTCCAGCCAGGGAGCATGCAAGGAAAATCTTGCGAGAAACCTGCCCCCTCTCCGCTCTGGGTGGGCAGGACAGGTAGCTTCCCCTGAAGGTGCCCTGAGCACAGAAAAAACAGATTTATCGTGAAAATCAGATACCTTCGCCAGTGATCTCTGAACTACTGAACATGTGGCATGCTGCTGAAGTATTTACAAAACTGGATTGGAAGGAGAAATAAATTTGGCAAGAATAAGACTAGGAAAAAAATGGGAAACAAGTTTCTATATGGCCTGTATCTGACCATCTGACTGCTCTTCTCATAGATGTTGTCCCACCCTTCCACTGGAATATACATATAATTGATCCTGAGAAAATCTGGTGTGTTCATTGTGTGTTGCTAGAAGATAACATGTTATATGAGTCATGGGAGAGTGGATAATAAACACAGTGGATTTTCCTAATATTTGTGGTCAACAGCTTACTGATACTGGAGCTTATAATTAAGAACACTACCATTTTATCGTGCAAGAAACTTGCTTGAACTCCTGTCCCTCTAAGAGTGTTTTCTTGCTAATTTCAAATTATATGTTCTTGATAACTGCCTAATTCAATCCTTACTCTTCAGTGAAGTGTTTGTAATTTTCTTTTCTTCTTATCTTGAAAGGGCTGAGGAAATCTGTAACTGTCTTTCGGTTTTTATAAGGTGAAACATTACTGTCTACAGAAAAAAGTCAGTTGTAATTATGCCTTTGCTGCAGCATGAGTTTTGTTCTTTCATTCACTTCAGACTTCTTCCTCACTTGTTGATTTTGCTGCTCCCAGACTTCAGGAGAACTACATTTCTTTAAATATTTGTATTAGAGTAAATATTTGAATCCAAACTGTAAGAGGAAGGAAACAGAGAGAAATGAAAAGATGCAACAAATGCCTCCAGAGGACCAGTGAACAGCTTTGAGAGGCTCGAAGCACTGCAGTTTCTGTGTTTAAATGAGGCACTGCATGTGCAGCAGTTTGTATACAGCATAGATTTTCACAGAATTATAGAATGGTTTGGATTGGGAGGGACCTTAAAGATCATTTAACTCCAACCCCGCTGCCATGGCCAGGGACACCTTCCACTAGACCAGGTTGCTCAAAGCCCCATCCAACCTGGCTTTGAACACTTCCAGGGCTGTCTCATCTGCAATCCAAAAGGCAATCTTAAGGGCAAATAGATAACAGATGACAGGCTCTGTAATTTGGAATAATGAAAATTAACCGGTCACCAAGAGCTTCTATAAGGAGAAGATGATGACTTTCAGGGGACTTCTTGGTCACGCTTTATTGATTAAAGTAACAATATCATGGGGCTCCTGCACACACACTTCTTGACCTGAGACAAAATTTGGTAAAAATCCTTGTTTGGGACCACAAAACTGACTTCACCTCTGTGGCTGCTGAGTGCAGACAGCCTGTCACAGCTTGTGGCCATGCTCTCAAGCATCCTCATTCTGCAGAAAAGCTTCTCTACCCGGGTATGGGCAGAGTGAGGGGTCGTTTCGCCACACACACAATGTGCATGGCCTTACAGCTATTTTGGGCTGTGGGACAAACTGAAGCCATGGGAATGAGCACTGCTGTAAAATAAATCAAACAACTCAGCACTGCGGGTGCTGACTCTTCAACTCCTACGGCTTTTTGCCCCCGTGGGTGTCACTGAGGAGGAGCAGGGATGTCCGCAAGATCCTGGGACCCCATCCAGCTGTTGCAGAGGAACCATGGGCTTAGTTCCCGAGGGTCATGGGGAGCAGGAAGGGACACTGAAGTGAAGCACTGGCAGGAGGTGGCTGGGGGTGGACTACACGGATGAGGGGTAGGTGAGCTCTGGGACAAAAGGACATTTGACACAGGGACTGCTCCGCTGCATGGTAAGAGGGAAGTTTCCCCTTCCCTAGCTCTCTGCTTGCTCATTCTCCCCATCCCCTCATTCTAGATTTATTTCCATTAATCTCACACTCAGCTCCAGGAGGACTGGGCACAGGGTGGAGGAGGGTTCTGGACAGGAACTGGCAGCTCTCAAGCCCTCTACGTGGACACACACATCGGCCTTCTGCCCCACAGGGCTGAGGAACACCACTGATAGAGCATCTTCCTCTGTGCCACTTCTGATTTTGGTTGACATGCATCTTTCTCAAATCTCCACAGATGCCTCTGTAAGTACCATCTGGCCAGCCTGATATTTTTAACCAAAGCCCAAGGATTTCTATCACAAGACATTTTAGGATCATGCTAAAGAATTTTTCTTTCCTTAATTTTTAGTGTTCTTCAAGCAACAATTCAGGCACAACACTGATGTCCTAAATAAGCATCAGATTACTCACTCGTTGCCCCCAAAATTTTCAGAAGATCCTAAATCATGTCTTGAAGAATCGGTACCCACAGGTACGATGGGAAAGGCTGCATGGGAGATGGAGTCAGCTCTGAACAGGAGAGACAACACTGCCTGTGACCACCAACATCCATCATAGCCTATGGACCACACTGAAGATCAGTTCCCTCTTCAGTCTGTTGCGCCTCAGATTTACACAAAATCATTTAAAAAACTATCCACTCTTGCACTGATTTGGGGTTATTTCACTATTTCCAATCACCCTCCATGGCTATGCAAAAGAAAACAAGGTACAAAGTAGCACAAGTAGATGTTCAGGTTACCAAAGGATAATTTTAATTGAAACAATCCCAATTATTATTTTAAAACCTATATACCCAAATGCGATTGGACTTATTCTTGACAGCAAGAATTTACAATATCTTCAGTCATACCTGAGGGAATTTCTTGCCAGATTTTGTACAGAACAGTGACAGAGTTATTATATTGCTTTCCACAGAAATAATCTCAAAACTCATGAGCTTCATAAATATTTATTATGAAGTTCCTATTTGAATGTGATTAGACATTAAATACCGGTGTTCTGAAATACTGTACTTGGCTAAGGAAAACTTCAATTTTATGACAAGTTTAAAAAGTTACATTTGTCTTTTCCTTTTTTTAAGAAGGCAACTATAGTATTATTCAAAATCAATGCCTTTCTACTATGTTATCTAGCTGACTCTGTTTCTCTGAGCACACAGAAATTGGACCTTGGGGTAGAAATTTTGGGTTGTGAAGAACTGACACAGTCTGCTTTGGAAGGTGGGCATAATTCCATTAAAGCTTATTCTGCTTAAATTCCTGTATCGGATTCATTTTCTTAGGTATAGCTGTTGCTAATAAATTGTGTAAAAGAATCTAAGCCTTGTTTCCCAGTAGCTCTTAGCACTGTTAATGGCTTCTACTATATTTACTGGGTTTTTTGCTGTTGCGGATCCCAAAGGCTCTGTTCAGGTGACATTTTGGCTCTGGAGAAGTGAGCCACTGGGCACTAAATAATTATTCCTGCAGATACAGAAGGTAAAGTTGCTGATCAAGGTCTGAAAAGACAACAGGGAACATGTGAATCACGCAGAAGAGAAATATTCCAAAACAGAGACATATTCAAAAAAGGATAACCTCTTTTTTAAACTTAAATTTTGTAATATGTGAATGAATGTCAGTTTGCTCAAAACGTCACTGTTATTGGCTAGTCATGCTTTTGTAGACATATATGGAAAAATTTCACACATATTATATACACTAATCCTTCCTGCATAAAGAGCCTGGAGGAACAAGAGGAAAGAGCTGCATGGGACAAGTTTTCAGAGTCTTCTCAAATAGTGTAAGAGGAGAAACAAGAAAAAGATAAATAAATACAGACATTTTGAGGCAAATGGCCATCCCAGGGCTGTTTATATAAATAATGATTGCAGGCCCCCAACTGCAATGGTGCTGCAGAACCTAGCTAGAGGAAAAGAATACTCTGAGCAGAATATGAGAGAACAGCAGCTCCAAAGCGAAAAAAGTATGTATGGTTTGAGTTTAAAACCAGAGCTCATTTACATTAAGAGATCAATCAGTGGGAAAATCCATTCTTCAGTGCTAGCCCATCAGTGAGCAAGCTAATTGAATGCAGAGCTAGCAAAAGCATGGGTGGCCTCTTTCCTCTTTTATCTGCACAGCAAAGCTTGCAGCAGCTCTGAGATCCCCCTCTCTGCAAACGAAGCGCCTTCAGACAGGGAAATCATCCGATGGAGCCCGAGGAATTTTATCTGCGAGTGCGTAGCATCTTTGAAACCAATCTGCCTGCTCCTGAGCAGGGCTCAGCAGCACACCGTAAAAGCAGCTGCAGTTCACAGCCACCCAACTTCTCGCTACCGTGTGGGTCCAGTCGCCTGGCCACGCGGGGTGGGAGTCGATTGGCCACGCTGGTTGGATGCAGCTGGTGGCTGCATCCAACCCATGGTGCTGCGAGCTCCCTAAATAAACACGCTTACATAACATGCAAAATCGTCCCATACTTCCCCTAGGTTCTTTTGGCAGGAACGCTCACAGGAAATATCCTGTTAGTGGAGATAAAAGGCTTGATTTACTCTGTTCCTGATAATACATAATTGCTTAATTGCAAGCACATAATTAAACTCCATTGGGAAGGTTACAGTGACAATGATTGCCAAGCAAAGATGAGTTCCCCTAGAGAGGCAATCTTTGCATCAGCTGGATTTTTTTATAATGGAAACGAGGGGAAATGCATTAAAAAGCCTGAATATTTGGCAAGAGCTGTGGAGGCACGGGGCAAGGGAGGCTGGACACAGCCAGAGCGGCATCAACAGAGGGAGAGGAGATAAGCTTTTAAAGTAATGCCTTCACTAACTGAGCTGCTGGTTGAAGCAACCTCTCTGGAGAAGCACTTTTTGTGTGCTGAGGAGGCCACCAAGCTCAGCAAGCTCTAGAGAAGACTTCCCCGAGTCGCCGAGCGCCCTCCGAGCTCATGCCAGCACAGGGTCCTAGCTGGCCCCACCACTCCAAGGCTGCACTGACTCTGCTGAAGGTTGTTCGTGCAGATGGCGTGGGGCCACTAAGCCCAGCAGGCTGAGGGACCACCAGTGGGTAGGGCAACTGTAGTGGACACAAGTCTGAAACAGCAGATTCGGTGGGGAGCCACAGCTTCCCAACACAAAGAGACCACCAGGTCCTATGGTGCCCAGTCTGTCCCCCGTGTAGGAAACAGCCCGAAAGGAGCAAAGAGAAAGCTGTTCCTCCCAGCGACAGGAGGCAATTTTGCAAACTGGTGCATGAGTCATGACTCCTTTTATTGAAACCTGTTCTTCAGTCATCTGGAAGCCAGTGCTAAAGATATTTTTTAATTCCTTTGTCATGTAAATTCTTTGTCACTACCGCATTAGGCACCTGCCACAAAGGAACCGTAGTTCGCTGAGACCGTCAGAGCCTTGTGTGCATGTCCACAACTCCGAGGCTTCCTTAATAACTGTGCAAATGAATGAAGTCCTGTTTGCACATGGAAGAGCACTGCATTTTCATCAGCGATGATGAAGGAAGTCTCAGAAGTTAAAAAAACCCTGAAAACCTTCAGTACACAAGACCTGCTGTGTTCCTAACAGACAGAAGACAGTCAGTGCCAGTTTGGGGGAGCCAGTCTGTAAGTGCAAGTAAAAAGCATCACTTTGCAGCCTGCAGAGCAAAGAAAATGCTTCAGAAAATGGTGCTCGCTTTGAGCTGGCAAGAAATATTTCAATAACAGGTTGTGGAGAATGTAACTTCAAAGTTTTGAAGTCGACGGAGTTTTGGAAGCAGTTGCTGAAATTTGTATCCAAAAGTGATTTAACTTCCCCAGTAAGTGATGTGTACAAATGGCACACACCACTAAACCACATATGCACGCAATGTATGAATTCCCACATTCTTGACTTCCCATTCCAGCTTTTTTTCCAGTGCAAAAAGAAATGAATCAAGCTTGCAATAGGATGTGTGTGTAAACGCCAAAGAGAAAATTAAAATCAGCTGTTTGAAAATTACTGAGCCTGGAGTACTTTGTTTAGATACTTAATGCCCTTGTAAATCCCGTACACCATGTGGATAACCAGCTAAAGGTAGAGCTCTTTAAGTCAAAGCTATTCCGGGTTTGTTTGGCTTTTTTGGTAGTGTGAGGTGATATATATATATCACCTCATATATAGTGATGTGAGGTGATATATATATATATATAGTGACCCAGATGGTTATAAAATCATCAGGATCCATGGGGCAAACTGTTCTTCTGTGAACTGATTTCTTGTGGTGTGGCAATTCATCCATTTTAAAAGGATTTTCATTGCTCCTGCCAAAGAATAAATGTTGTGGCCAAAAAAGAGAAAACGCGGGGACATGCTGGAGAATACTTTGCCCAATATTCTTCTGCCCAACTTGCTCTGCTAAGAAAGTGAGAATTGCTGGGACCATATGGAAGCAGAATGGCAACAGCCTGCAGTATATGAAAGGTTTCTGCAGCAAAGCAGAATTCTTCTCACTCAGCCTAAAAGTACAATCAAAGCATCTCACTCAAAGTTTTTAGGAGAGATCTTTCTTTTGAGGGCTTGTCAGAATAATTATGGCAGGGACAAATTTACCAAAACAAATCTTCACTTAATGAGTGTTGGTAGCTGTCATCTTTAAAATTGTTTAGATACAATATAGGAAGAGAATGAGACAGAGAAGTGTTACATCTTGTTTAATACCATAAAAATAACACCATCACCCTGCTAAATAAGAAAGGACATAATGCAACACTTGGATGAAAAACAAGCAGTCATTTTTCTCTTGATGCTATTTACAGTGAGTTCATCTGTACCTGTACAAGGAGATTAAATTGTAGTGCAGGATGTAGAGGCTTGAGCCTCATCTCAGCTGGTGGGGGATTATCTCTGTTACCTTTCTTCCCCATCTTTTTTTCTTCCCTGAATAGCATCCTATCTTCCTCAGGCACACGAGAAGGTGCATGTGTCCAATCACCATGAAACATGTAGAGGCCAGGAAGATAAAAGCCAGCCTGAAAGCAGAGCTAGAGGAAGCTGCATGTCACCTTCTGCATTGCAAAAGTAGCATAGCCATCTGCTGTGTTTCATTTCTGTGACCACGTCATGAATCCTTCCTTTCAAGGGGAAAGGCAGTGCTAAGGGCAGATACAGGCTGGTGGCTCTTAATTTGCATCACAATTTAATCATCTTAATTTGCTTCAGGACTCATCCCAGCAGTTAGGTGAGGAAAGCAGCATGTGCTAGAGGCAGTGTCGACCTGGCCTTTGCCTATTACAGGGCAGCAAAGTGGATCTGAGTGCCACAGTGGGAATGGGGAGAAGGACACATTTTCAAGCAGAGCTGCATGTATTTTACTCCCTCCCTAGTTCCCTCACACTTGCATTTCTGCAGGCTCCTACCACCTATTGCAACATAGATAACAGCCAGCAAGAACAAGCACGTTAGAGGTTTTGGACCCAGTAAGCATACCATTGGCAAACAGGGATGCTGTTATTCAGAGACCTAAACCATATGATGTTGGGCATGGACCCTGAACCTACTTGAAGCCTGGTGGGCATTTTTTTGACGATACCCCCACGGAGTAATCACAAACCATTTTGAGATCACAAAACCCTCCTGGGAGAAAATGCAACAGCGCTGCAGTCACTTGCAATCACTTGTCACTGCCAGAGTTTTGTACCTAGGGGGATGGGAACAGGACCTGAAGTATCAGGGCCCACTGAAATACCTCGTCGTGGATGTCAGTGATGCAAACGCAATTAATACTTCTGCCTGGTCTACAATGACTCTGCTTCCCTAATGCGGTAGAGTGGCTAGAAGAGCAACCTCTCTAATGGCACATAAACACTTTCCAAGTGGCTGTCCTATTAAGGTTATGCAAGACCCAGGGCAGTCCTCTGCAACATGATGTCAGCTCTGGCTCCTGGCCTGACACACAGTTACACAACAGGACAAGACGAGGGGAGAAAATGAAGATACTCTGGAGCTGTCAATTTTTTGAAATACAGTTTAAGCACATAGTTTCTATTGCCGGCACTGGCAAAATGTCAGATGGGTAAACAGCAGTGGAGGGAGTTAAGGTTGATCTAAGACATGCTGGGGTTTTTTCCTTTTCTTTATATTATTCTTTATTCTTCTTTTCATGTATCTGTCCTGATTTTCCCTCTCTCAGAGTCTTGGCAGGGGAGCAAAAGAAGCTCAGAAGTACATAGCTTATGACTGAGTAATGCTCTGCTGAAGGCAGGGAATCTCTTTTTTTCCAGTTTTTCATGGTTTTTCTTACTTTGTGCATGAGCGGTTAGCCTAGAAGCCCTCCTGATATTTAGCATTCCTTCCTCACTGGTTAATTCATGCTGGTTGCAAGAAGCACGTGGTGGGGATTTGGGCTGGCATTATCACAAGCAGGAAAGGGAAATGTCACTGTCATGTTGCACAGGCCAAGAAAAGGGAGCAAAGGAATGAACACAAACCTTTTTCCTCACTGCCCACATAAGCTCACTGCAGTGTAGCAATGAGTGATGAACAGATGTGGAAGTGTATCTGAGGTGGAGGACACACTCAGGTGCCACCCTCGCAGGACACGTTGTGCTGGCCTCTCTTCCCAGTGCTGTTTGGAGAGATCAAGGCTCCCAGCCAAGAGAAATGGTCCTCTTTCCCACATTAGCCAGCCTTTTTGAAGGCTTTTTTGTCCCCTCTCAACTTAAAACCATGTAGGTGACCCTGGCTGAGGAGGAAATTGCCCAGGATGAGAGGGGGCTAAGCGCTTCTCAGGGCACAGATGAAGCCTTGCAGAAGGATGTACTGTGGCAGCTCAGAGGGCCAAGGGTGTGTGGAGGAACTATGGATTCTCTTTGCTGGTTTTGGTGAGCAAGGAGCAGCTCTCCAAGCAGCAAGTGCAAGCCCTGTCCTCCACATGGGTGGGCACATGGGCGCTGGTCTTGCCAGCAGGTCTCCACATCACAAGTTGGACAGCGGAGTGGGCTGGCAGCATGACCACAGGCAGGAGAACCGGGGCCCACAACACATGCCATCTGAGCATGGGCAAAGAGAGAGAGAAGAGGGTAGCATGCACCGGCCTTTGTGATCCAGCTCTTGGACTTGCTACCCAAAGGGAAGGTCTCTGCCCAACCAAGCTCTCTGGGAAACTCCTGATAGCCAAGAGACATGTAGAGCCCAGGGCTACCCTGTTCCTCCCCAAAACACTCCCAGCCTACTACTTAATTCCCTTATTTTTCCATCAGCCTGTATAAAGAGCTTGTCTGTTCACTCAGTTGCTCAATCAGGAGACTGCATTTGGCTGACGCGTCAAAGTCCCGTCTACTCATACGTGTAGGTGTCCTCTCCTCTTATGCTCAGATTAGGATTTGTCAGAATAAACCTGTGAAACTTCTCAGACAAAACCAATATTGGTAATGAAGGTCTGAATTGTAAGCAGTGATAAAGTTGTCGGAACTAAATCTTTTGTCTACAAATGTTTCCTACAGTTTTCTGTCACCTTTTATCTCTGATACATGCCAGCTTGCATTAATTTATTTTGGTGATATCTTGGGAGAAGACACCACAAGAAAACCACTCAGCCAAAGATTTCCCTGTAGATGAAGAAAGTCAGACCTGGAACCCAAATCTAGATATTCTGTATGAAATGGGAGAGAGCAAAGCCTTGGATTAGAAAACCCCTGAAGTTTTGTGGAACATTTGATCCTGATCCAACCCATGTGGCTCAAGCCTTTGTGGCTCATTGTATGTCTTTTTATGATGAAGAAAATACACAGTAAACCCAGACCTGTATGGTCAGGATCCCTGGAAGTAAATGCCTTAAAACAGAATAAATCAATTCAGAAAACTGGCTGTCTTCCTCTTTGCTCCAAGTTACTTCCTCAACATCTGCCTTAACTGTCCTTGGTAACAGAATTTTTCTGCTGGGTGTGTATTTTATACTTTGACAACTTGGTACAAATATTTTCTTGTCAGAATCAGGACACAGTTATGTTTGCAATCCAACTACCTATTCTGAACCACATATGTCTGAACTTGTGCATGACTATGAAAAAAACTAAGCTTTTCTGTTCCCCCTCTAGTCCTCACAATTCACTTGGAACCAGAAGTATCATTCAGGCAAAAAAGACCTCAGAGAAAAGCAGCTTGCTTTCTCCTGCTTTATAGAAAGAACTGGATTTCTCTGAAGCAATACAAATTTCTTACGTTAAAAAAAAAAATCCATTCCACACAAATGTTAATGCTACCTCCAAATGACGTGTGTGTGTGCGGAGTGCCTTTGAAAGAAGCCCTTCACAAAATCTGTTTGCATCAAGCGATGCCACTGGTGCACTTCCATCTGAATGTTCCTATTGTTCTAGTCTCCATCACATTTGCTTTTCCAGTCAGTTTCAGATGTAACTTCCCAACCACAAGAAATTGTTTTGAGTTGTCGGCAGTCTAATTCATCTAGATTTTCTTTGTTTACAGGAAGATTTTAGTGTCCAATGAGAGGGAGGGATTTTACTGCCAGCTCTTAGTCACTGCAGGACAAAATGCAGGGAAGAGAGTAGATTTCCACAGGTCAAGGTCCACAGGAGAGGAGAACTTTTTGTTCAGGTTATTGGCTTTAGCCTAGCAATAACTTTGGCATGAAGTATCCATGCTGTGCTTGGAAAGAGCAGAATTCAAGCCATCTGGTGCTAAACTGAGCTGCCATGTCCTCAGCCCCATTTGTATCCCATTTCTTCAAACTACATGAGCAGAAGCCTCTGCCCACCCTCCTGCCCCATGGCAGGCTGAGCCACACCTATGTCTGTCAATCCTGGCACTAGTTTGTCTAACCTGTTCTTTAAGATCTCTGACGTTGGAGAGGCCACAGCTCACCTCGGCAAGCTATTCCAGCTTTTCTCTGTCCTCACAGTCTCCACTTTCTAACCTACATCTCTTTTAGGCGGTCTAAGATCCTCAACTTGTGGGAAATCAGATGAGCTCTGCTGACATCAGTGAAGTTTCACCATTCAACATGCTTTGAAGATATGACCTAGTACTGTCAAACTCAGTCCTTTCACTTCCCTCTTAATTTCTCTCTGTTCCTACTCTTTATTTCTTGATAGATTCACAATGTTCCTTCCACTCACTTTAACATCTAAGCAGTGTGAAAGTGCTGACACTCACTCCTACACACCGTCATCGGCATTCAGCTCTCTTTTTCTGTTCATATTTCTAAAACTTTCAGATCTTCATCTTCACACATGCCCACTACAGCATTCTGCTGGGGATCTAAAAAAAAACACATCAGACGTA
Organism: Balaeniceps rex; assembly: GCA_013401315.1. Taxonomy (NCBI): domain Eukaryota; kingdom Metazoa; phylum Chordata; class Aves; order Pelecaniformes; family Balaenicipitidae; genus Balaeniceps; species Balaeniceps rex. The sequence goes on along the minus strand of VYZW01054285.1, from coordinate 33,862 downwards.
CAAAGAAGTTTCTGAGATCATCTTCCAGCCTTGTCTTTCTGAGCAAATAAACCTTCTCTTTGTGACCCTCACCTGGCTTGCCAAGTTCAAATTTTCAGACATTACTTTTAATACCAGTCACAGTGCAAGAGCTAAGCCAGTTCCTCTGTTGTTGTGTGTACCCTCCCACCTCCGTAGTGACATCAGTCTCCAGTGTCCATGTGACCTGTTGCCTGTAAGATACTTTCACGTTTTCTTCACTTCGTCCTTTTTGAATGCACAGCTTTCCAGAGGTGTCCTTTAAGGCTGTTCTTTGTGATCTCAGACCTTACATTAAAGCCCACTCTGACTGCCCACTAATTTAGCCCACTAAAATGTCTAATTAGAAGATACAGAGTACTACTACCTTTGTTAATGAACTTATTTGACAAGTTTGAATACAATTAAACCACAAATCATTGCCAAATGCCCAGGTGCATATGTGCTAACTTTTGCAAGAATGACTTCCCTATCACTGCTGCTTTAATCTTCCCCCTGCTTCTTTTAACCCCTTTGCCCACTCATTTATTAGGTCTTGTCTTGAATTAGCAGCATGTGCCATGTAGGTAGTATCATTCACTGTGTGTTTGCATAGATGCTTACATTTCTGTGTTATTTCTCACCTCTGCCCGGGTTGTTAGCTGTATTAGAAGTCCAGCATGGCTTGGGAGTTAGCTAAAACCCCCATACCTCAGCCTGCATCTTGTCATGACATCTCTGGGATGACCTTGGTATGCGCTCCTAGAGTCAACAGTGCAGAGTATGGCACAGGTCTCATAGTCATGGTTCAAATTTTGTGCACCAGCAGTGGTGCACAGGCAGACAGTGCTGGCACCAGTAAGGCACCCTCCTTGGGGAAAAGGCTGCTTTTATCTTTTGACCAGTGGGTAAGATACAGACATGATAAACAAGTCTTCCTTAGGTTTGCCCTGAGGACAGCTGACAGTGCGGTCTTGCCCCCTGACAAGGGGAGCTCTGAACCACAGAATTTGCATTTGGTAGCAGTTCTTGCAGCCTAAGTTTTCCTATCTTGGAGGCCTGCTATGCAGACTGTTTATTTGATTGTTGTTTGGCTGATTGTTTACTTTGGACTTTTATTAAATAAAAATATATTAACATTCAGCACTTATACAGAACTGCTTACAGGTAGCAGTTTGCAAAAGATTTAAAGACAGAGAAATTAGAAGCTTGTCCAAAAATCTGGTTGGTCATAATCCACATGCTCTCCAGGTATTTTTAGGTTTTGTTGTTGCTGGGTTTACTGTTTATTTTTGTCCTAGCTATAGCTCTACATAGTCTTGCTTTGTCCATTAGGCTCTGCATCTACTCTTATATACATCTACAGTAATCTGTACCTCTGCATGTCTTCACTTGCTTTCCTGCTTCAGTGTTTCCTGTGCCTTCATCTGATATAAATAATCACTTCACCAAAAGAAACCTGATACTGATACCCTGCAAATACTTAGGCAACTACCCTAACCCAGAGAAAATACTGGACTTGTTGAGAAGGCACCCACAGTGACAGGGCTGCTTCAGGGGGAATATTTGCCTTCAGGGACTGCTGGAATGACAAGAGATTACAGAATGGGCCAATGTTGCCAAGTGCCATGCAGGAATAGCAAATGTGCTCGCTTATCTTCATTGAAGATGCAGTCAGCCTCACATTGCTTCCTCTATCCATCAGAAAAAAGCATCTCTGCAAGGCAGCCACAAGTGGTTAAGCATCCATGAAAGACAGGCTTGTCTAGTCCTTTCAACTCTTGCAGGGAAGAAACATTCAGAAGGCTACTGAAAAAGTAATGAAAACACTTCTGCTTTTGGGCCATGAGCTGAGAAACCTGGAATCAAAGCAAAAAAGCTTCTTTCTGTTTTGTTCTCCGCCTGCACAATCAGTGGATATCTAAACGAGAACAATATGTACTGGCAGCACAGCCTGAGTGCAGGCATGGCTTGGGGCAGAGCCGAGCCTGGCTGCCGTGCCAAGCAGCCTCATGCACCAGTGATCTCTGAGATCTGCTCCTCGCTGGGAGCTGAAGGCCACAAAAATCTCCTCCCCCACACCCTCCCCACATTTCTCAAGAGCAGGCCAGATCCACCTAATTAAACAGACTGTCTTCCAGGAACATCAGGATTTACCCTGAAAACAGAGGAAACTGGAACTGCCACAAATACCTTGTTATTTGTAGCACTGCTGGCAAAACAATAATGCATATACAAAAGCAAAGCAAAATGTAAGCATTTTCGTGCCCCATCTCAGCGCACCTCAACGTGCCGGTAGTGCTGGCATTTTCTCATCATGCTAGGAGGAAAAATACTGTGCAAGCAAACCAGGTTTGCCTCACTGTCAGTGGAAGTATGTTATTACGAGCACAAATACAGAAAAGAATGTTTTCACCTGCTGACGTTAGCTTCAAGAAGCCCCGGCAAAAAAAAAAGAAACTAAGCTCTCTGTGGCCAGTGCCTGCTATTCAAAGAATAATGCTTGACATGTTCATGCAGGTATCCGGAGCATTATGAAAGAGCCTTTTGTGCAGTTAGATGGATTTGGCTGAATTCAGGTGGTGTGTAGGGGCTGCAAGTCACTTGCTGGTAAGAAGACATAGAATCAAAGGAGTTTGAATCTCCATTTAGACAGTCACATGTGAGAGAGCCAGGGTAAAATTGGTTATTTGAAACATGCCTTTGAGTTTGGCCCACCGTGTTCATTTACTTTGGCTCTTTTCTCAGGGTGGTTTGAAGACTCATCATGTTTTGTAGCAGGGCTTTGCGATGTATTGCACTAAGAAGGTCAGAGAGGTTGGAGTAACACCTTGAAGTTCCTCTCTGGGCTCTTTTCTTAATGCTTTCCATCCCCTACTCTTCAATTGTACAGGCAACTTGCGCAAGCCTTTAAAGAAGCAATTACACTATTGTTTAGCAAAAGCACAATGCCAGAAGTGAGTAATAAGCTAAACAATACCACCTCTTTATTCCAGTGGAATATGCATTTATGCCATTTCAAATTTCCGACTTCTACTTTTCCATTTTTGTAGTGTTACAAAGCTTTGGAAACTGCACTATAGCTTCTGAGGCCCACGTGCTGCAGAAAGCTTTTGCAGTAAAACAATTTTGCTTGGCAGTAGGTTCATTTTCCTACAAAATCAGTCAGAGCACTCTCCAAAATCAGACCGCTTCAGGAATGTCCTCACTCACCCTGCTGTCACACAGAGCATAAACCTTATCGCTCCTTGCCGTGACAACTGCCTGCATGCCCATCACTCTTTCTAATGAGCTCTTAGATGAAGAAGACACTTTATGGTTATTACCTGTGAAATCAGAGTCCCAGATCCTCTGTGGCACAAAGAAATGGACTGAATACTCACTGTGGGCTCTACTGATTGCTGTAATGAGGCTTAGAGTGCTTGGTTTAGACCGTCTTCATAGTGGTTTTGCAAATGCTTCAAGAAAATGTGGTACAAATTTCCTGTGGTTCTTTCATGGCTTCTGCAGTTGCGTTCATCTCATTTTTAAGAACCAGCTACGTAGCTGAAAATATTAAGCTGTTGAGTAATAGAAGTACAAAGTCATCTGCAGGTTAGGTCAAAGGTCCTCCAAAAGGATCACATTAGGGAACAAAGTGACAGGCAGGCACCATGGAGGAGGTCAAAACATGCAAATCAGAATCACCAGCTTTGTCTTCTTAAAGATTTTCATCCCAAGATAAGCAAGTACATCTGGTCAGTGTGTGGGTACTGGAGTACTGCCTATGGCCGTAAGCAGATACACCTTGAAATGCATTAAAGGACAAGGACCAATGAGAGTTTACAAACAGTTTTTAATTGATGTACAGATCTTATACCTAAAGCAGGGGACATTTTCATTTTCTCTTCTCTTGTCTATCCGTCTCTTTTTTTACTCACACTTTCCATGGAAACTAAACCTTGCTGAGACTTAAGCACTGACAGAAACAAGCTTGATTTCACGGAAGGCAGAAGATGCTTTATTATGCCAGCTCTGACTCTGACACCATGGTCTTTGTTTTTTTGGAGGAAATGAGAGTGAATGGAAAGAGTTGCTCACCCTTGTGCAGCACGCAGCTCTGCTTGTGCTTTTGGCCTTTTCCTAGGAGGAGAAAGACAGGCCACGGATTTTGAACTTTCTGATGCACGAGGAGGAGGAGAGGCAGTTTAATATGATAAAGAACCCTGAAGGTAATAGCTATGACCTCCAGTGATAGCTGCCTGAGTGGTGGGACAAGGAAGAGAAGGAAGAAGCAGTTGGGTTACCTCCTAAGATCTGGGGTGGTTTAGGAGTAACAAAAGGAGAAATCTTGTCAAACCAGATGCAAAGTTGTGAGGCCTGGGGAAAGATGACAGGATGGGAGAGGGGACTGGGAGGGGAAAATGTTCCTTGCTGTGTGGAACAAGTTTTGATGCTATAGATCTGTGACTTGCTTGAAGTACAGCCTTGCTGTATGCTTCTGCCTGGCTGTTGATCTTGAGCTTGAGTGGGACAAATTACTGCAAATCCTGACAACCAACAATCACACTGCTCAGCTATTTTGATGTGCTTGGGCCATGGCTTCTAATGCTTGAAGAGCTGCTGCTTTCACTCCTGGAGCCAGACAATGTTATTGCAGAGGTGGGAGAGGGACACTCTGGTCTAGTGCATGCAGAGAAAGAGGATATTACTCATTGCCACTATGAAGCAGAGACATTTTTGGGAAAAGAGTGGTAAAGACGGTGAGCTACTCCATTCCCCCGAGTCTTAGGGCAGGAAGTAATCCAAGGATCACAGAATAGTAGAATAATTTCTGCCCTTCATTACTATCACAGAATCTTTTGAAGAGATACAGAAGACAGTTAAAACCTGAATGGATTTCCCTTATTTTGCCCTCAGAACTGAAATGCTTATACAATATAGACAATACGCCTATCAAGCATTGATTTCCCTCCTCCCTGCCATCTTCCTCCACCACATTTCTTATTTATTTATAAGAACAGATTGTCCTTGTAAGATGTCTCTGAACCTGGCAATGCCTAAGACACACGCTGCTCAGTTATACAAGTGACAGTCATGAACACCAAAGCTGGCTGGATACATTACACACCCAGTTTATCCAAAATGTAATTCAAGACAGGCCATTTATTCAGTTCAACTACATGTAAAGCAGAGTGACTCTGTACAGGAATGCACAAGATTGGGAAGGAGGCCCTAAGTCGTGTTCATTCACGTTTGCACATGTCTTCTCCACTTATAGGGAAGTACAATATGCTGGGGATTTTCTTGGCCAACTGCTTTAAGTTGCTTCAATTTACTATCTGCTAGATAAACACAATAAATCACAAGCTCGTTTAAAGGTAGAGCAAGCCAATTTCTCTGATAAGCAAACCAGCCTCTGTAAAGTTATTTCCTTTTGATTTGGTCTTGTTTGCCCATTGCAAAATGAAATCATGTGGCATTTAATGAAAGAGCACGATTAGAAGTGAATAGTACAGCAGTTTAATATTTCTTCCATCACCCATAGGAATGGGCAAAAAAAGCAGATGTTGAGCTGTGGGCAAACCAAAGTCAACTACACTGTCCTTGGTTTGTATGTTAGCTCTTTCTCCTTGTTCTCACCTCATTTCTGTCCTTACCTACCTTGTTTTAGCATGTACCAGCACATTGGTCTGTAGGGCAACAACCGTCATTTGTAACCCTTTGAGAGCTACTGATCTTACATAGATGATAACAACCTCCATTGACTAAAAACAGCCAAGGAAAAAGAGAGTTGAGTCCACCGTGCAGGGAAGGATGGGCCTCAGGGCAATGTGGAAGGAGCCCTCCATGTCCCTGGGCAGCAGAAATGGTCAGGTTAGCTGCAGAAGTGGTAGGGTAAGTCTGAGGGGGCACTCAGACCAGAGCAGGCGGGAGAGACACAGGCACGACAGGGAGCCTGCATGGTCCCTTTGCAAAGAGGCAGAAACAGCCTCTAACCATGCTGCCTGCCCAGATAGGGGGACTAGCAGAGACGGGGGCCAAACACAACCCTCAGGACTTCACGGCTGTCAAGCCTCTCTCAGCATTTTTTGCCAGGTACTAGATCCTCTGCAATTGAAGAGCTTAGGTTGATAATTAATGAGAATTAAACCATGCAGAAGGCATAAAACCCAACATTAGAAAGCTAGGTTATGACACCGTTCATTAGGCAATTGCTCAACATCAAAAAGAGACAGAACAATCTGGCATTTCCATTACCTGGTTTTATTATACTGAAGGATTTTATAGAGCGTCTACTCCCTGCTGGGAGATGTGACTTCTGAACAGCTTCTTCACCCTCCAAGGGTGTTACCACTCTCTCCAGTTTCTGGATATGAGTCTTGCATTCAGAGCACCTCCAGAAAGACTTTGACTCATGCACCTACACAGGAAAAGAGGGGTTTTCACATAGGAGCAGAAAAGTCATCCTGAGCCCTCACATGATTTTGGAGGGAAAAAACATCCCACCAGTTCCCTTCAGCACAGATTCCTTAATATGCCAACACTCATATTCATTACCATATTCCCACCGTGATATCTTGGATGCTTTCCTAGAGGCAGTGTGAGAGCCAAGGGAAGAACTCATGCTTACCATCATTGCCCACTAAAAAGGAAGAAGTGGACAAAAAGGTACTGGGATGTTTGAGCCACTTGTAAGCTCAATGGAGCATTGCTGCTCTCCTGGGAGGAAGGGGCATGGCCCAACAGCAACACTGGCCATGCACAAAATACACAAAACCATTTAAATCCTTATGTATATGTATATGTATATGTATATGTATATGTATATATAGATGTATGCTACAAAACATGAGCTACAGCTAAAGAGACTTAAAAGCAGAGGAATAAACTATGAGGAAGAAGAACAGGGAAAGGAAAACTTTGAAAAGGGGCAAAAAGGCCTCATTTAGGCTATTTGAGCACTATGAAAATGTCTCATTTTGCCACTTTGCTGGAGGGAGGATAAGAAGTCAAGTAGTATATTATGCAATCGATAACAGTTGCAAATATGAAACAGATCAAAAGAATGAGTCATTCCCATTCTTGTGGTCAACTACCAAAGTCTGCTGAGGCAGCTGATACTAGAAGCTTTGTTGGTGCAATTTCACGATCCATAGTCCTCAGGGTGACACGAGTTATGAGCAGTCAGACCTCAGCCCATCACGTGCAGGAGTTGGAAAGGGATTTCCTTCCCTCGCCCAGCCTAAGGGCGGGGGGTGACAGCGGTGCCGCTGCCTCGCTGCCCTCCCTCTGCCAGGGCAGGGGAAATGCCAGCCCCATTGCGAAACCACAGTGCTGCAAAGAAGTATCAGCATCACTGTCCATCCTGTTTTTTTGGAAGAGAGGGGTGGAAAAGAGATGGACCATAATCCTAACTCAGCTTTGGGCCCTTCTCTTTCTAGATTTGGATGCTTTTGAGAGTTCGTGTTTGATTTTTTCCAGATCAAGAGGAGGGGAGGGGTGCGCAGGAACCAGGATTTGTCTTCTCATCTTTTTTACCCCCCTTCAGTAAATGCAGGGGCTTTTGGGCCAGTTTCTTAACAGGAACAGGAATCAAGACAGACATCTCAAAGTATTTCCATGTGGTCACTTGGGTATTTACAGTGGTCTGGGTTCCTTGAAAGAGCACAGAGGTGATTTCACCTCTCAGAAAAAAACCAGCTGTGACTTCACTGTGCCTCTCATGAAGGAGCAGCTCCACTCGGTCACGTCTATTCAAGAGCAGCTACTTACAGCACACTTCCTCTTCCTTCCCCGGACCCTGAGGCTGCTGCCAGCTCACAGCCCAGAAGCTAAACACAGAGGCACGGCTCCTCTTTCTGCAGCTGCCCTGGACCAGAGGAATTGAAGAAAGACTGGATAGCACAGACAATGCAAAGGGAGTGTTTGCACATACACAATATCTTTACCAGCTAGGAAGTCTGGTTGCCCTTTAGCAGCTTCAACTCCTTGCACAGAGAGTTTCATCGTGGGTGCCTTTGCACTGAAGACCTTTGAAGTGAAAGGCAGTAACACTTTTGACCAAGTCGTATTGCAACCCCATCTCCCTTAAATAGCCACAAGCCCTCATCATTCCCATCCCTCTATTTTATTCTAATAAGGCATTACCCCGTACTCCTTTTGCACATTTTGGCAGGGAGGGAATCTGCTAATTAGCCAGACGTTGCATTTTTAGTGGAAATCTGCTGCAAAAGTCTTGTTTTTCTAAATCTGACCTGTTGAGTGATTCATGACATCCATATTAATACATGGCACAGTACAGCTCCATTGGTTAGCATCCTAAATCTGCCAGATGGCTCAGTAAAAAGATAAGCAGCAGGAGAAAATTCACTCTCAAAAATAGCATTGTGACAGCAGCATCCATTAGCCTGAAGTTCATAACTTAAAGCTACCATGCTACAGCATTTTTGAGTACACTGCACTCTCAACCAGGATGCAGGAGAAGATCAAATTTAGAAAAGAAGGGCTTTAAATAGAAGTTCAGTTCAAAAATAAAGTGTACCCTTGGAAGTTATGTTCCTGTAATAAATTTAGAAACAAGAGTAGAATAAAAAATTTACTAGCATTCTCAGGTGACAGGCAGTGTAGTCAGGTGGACATCCCTGAATATGACATGCTGTTTCAAATACAGACTTCCAGGAAAAACAGTGGCAGGACCATGTCTTCTTTTTCTGTTTATTATACAGCGCTAAGAACATTGGAGATGTGTGAAAAAATATAAATCTTCATATGTAGGCCATCTGGCTTGAATGGCATGACAGCTCATGTCAATAGTTTTGTGTACTCACCGGTTGTCTCCTGGTTTCCAAGTAATGAGTATCTCTGTGGCCAAATTTTCAAACCTCTGCTTCCAACGAGGCACACGAATAGGTGCCTGTTCAGATGTGCCCTGCCCATAACAGCTTCCAGTCTGACATGACTGGACAGATTTTTAAAAGCACTTGGCAATAATATTCCATCAATAGCCTGAAGAGAACTGGGTGCGATATCGTGGCCAAAACTTTTCTGGTAGAAAATGTACATACTTCCAATATTTAAGATTAATTTCAAAGCAGCTAACTTGTTTATATCAGAAACCAGGGAAGAAGGAATTAAGCATGGAAAGAGAAATAACAAAGGGTGTTTATATTTGTTGTGCCTGCAGAAGGGATATATTTTTCTGTTCACTGATATTTTACTGGGAAATTCTATCCAATGTTTTGTTTAATTCTGAAAAATGTTCACAACTGAAATGCAATATTGTGTGAAATATTAGCAACACATTAGCTCTTGTGAGTTTAAACTACAACAAAAATATTTTCTGCAATCTTTCAGCTTGTTGAAGACATTGAAAAAATATATTTGTTGTTGACCTAGGCTGATTTTTTTCCCAGCTGTTGGAAGAACCGCCACAAACCGGAAAATCAGTTATTCACATGGCTTGAATACTGTTTTGTTTGTTGATTTTTTTAAACCTATCTCCAATTTTAGATGAGTTTATGATAAGACAGAGAAAATTTAGTCCTATGCGTTTCCCTGAACATACAATTCACTGCATGAGCTGGGGAGAAAGAACTTCACACCCCCGCAGGTGATTATCTCTGTCAGGAAACACGAGGACAGACTGTCATTTTTACGCAGATAATGAAACTATAATGGAGACATTGCTTAAAGAGGTCCTGTTCTTCCTACTGTATTTAAAGAATTTGCTTAAGGAAAAGAGACAGGGTGAGCTTGTATATTGCAGTTGCCATATTATGCAACAAGATGCATGACACTGCATTAATCGTATTCCTTATTGGTAACTTTTTCACCAGTTCATCTCATTGATTGTTTAGACTATTTTTACAGTTAAAAAAGAAAAACTTTCCATGTGTATTCTCTTTTCAGGAAGAGAGAGTAACAATGTAATGAAGTTTGTTTTGGTAACAGAAATGTGATGTTGAATATAGGAAAAAATTGTGCTGTATTATAATAATTAAACTTCTGTTAATTCTAGTAATAGTTCTGACAATTATTTTTCTAGATATTGAATCTGGACTAGGTGTACCTTTAATTTTATAGTAGTTTACTCTTTGGGTATAATCTGGAAATCTACATTGGGCTGTTCTGATTATTTTAGTTTTGCATTAACCTGTAAGAATAATGAATATTTGAAAAAAATTAGCAACGTCTCCTTGTGGGATGTCCAGGGATTCAATTCCAAGTCAAGAATCTGCAGACCCAGAAGCTGATGAAACCCTGGCTCCGTCAGCACAACACCAAGCCTGAGTTCCAGCTCCTTGGCAGGGGGTATGGGAACCCTGGCAGTCAGGACTTTGGATTCCTGGAAAAAATTCAGTCAGAAATTGTCAAAAAGCTATCAGTTTCAAAAGTACTATTTTTCAAATATCTTCAGCAAAAAAAGATCTGGATTTCTTTTGAAAAGAAATTTTCTTGGCTATTTGGGGGTTTTCTTGCATGGAAATTCCAGCTCTCAGTTACCATCATCGTTCTGCTATCTGTGCTTTAGTTCCCCATTTACTGGGGACAAAGGCACTTTTCTATCCCACAGGGATAGTTCTTTTTGCGAGCATAAACACATATTGGATTGTGAAGTAGTCAGGTAAGACAGGACTGGAGTGCCAGGGCTACCACAGATCATCTCTGGCAATCACAGGCCTGTCAGTCTCACTTCAGTGTCTGGTAAAATTATGGAGAAGGTTATTCTGAGAGTTACTGAAAAACACTTCAGAGACAATGCAGTCATTGCTCATAGCCAGCATGGGCTCATGAGGGGGAAGTCCTGCTTAACTAACTTAATCTCCTTTTATGACAAGGTCACCCATCTAGTTGACCAAGGGAAGCCAGTAGATGTGGTCGGTTTGGATTTTAGCAAAGCTTTTGGTGCTGTCTCTCACACGATCTTTCTGGACAGAATGCCCAGCACACAGCTAGACAAGTCCATAAGACGCTGGGTGAGCAATCGGCTGATGGGTTGGTCTCAAGGAGGTATACTAAATGGGGTTACATCAGGCTTGCAGCCAGTCACCAGTGGGGTTCCCCAGGGCTCGATTTTAGGGCCAGTGCTCTTTAAGGTTTTTATAAATGAACTGGATGCAGGAATCGAATGTACGTTAAGTAAGTTTGCTGATGATGTTAAACTAGGAGGAGCTGTGGACTCCCTCAAGGGTAGAGAGACCTTACAGAGAGGTCTGGATAGACTAGAGAGCTGGGCAATCGCCAACCATATGAAATTTAACAAGAGCAGGTGCCAGATTCTCCACCTGGGATGGGGTAATCCTGGTTATATGTACAAATCGGGGGACGAGAGGCTGGAGATCAGCCCCGCAGAAAGAGATCTGGGGGTTTGAGTTGATGGTAAATTGAAGACAAGTCAACAGTGTGCTCTGGCAGCCAAAAGGGCCAACCATGTCCTGGGGTGCATCAAGCACAGCATAGCTAGACTGCCAAAGGAGGTGATTGTCCCATTCTACGCTGCATGGGTGTGGCCCCACCTCGAGTGCTGTGTGCACTTGGTGGGTGCCTCAATATAATAAGGACATCAAACTATTAGAGTGTGTCCAGAGGAGGGCGACCAAGATGGTGAAAGGTCTGGAGAGCAAGACTTAGGAGGAGCGGCTGAGGTCACTTGGTTTGCGCAGCTTGGAGAAGAGAAGGCTGAGGGGTGACCTCATCACAGCCTACAGCTTCCTCAAGGGGAGAAGCGGGGGGAGGTGCTGATCTCCTCTCTCTGGTGACCAGTGATAGGACACAAGGAGATGGAATGAAGCTGTGTCAGGGGAAGTTGAGGTTGGGCATTAGGAAAAGGTTCTTCACTGAGACGGTGGTCGGTCACTGGGACAGGCTCCCCAGGGAAGTGGTCACGGCACCAAGCCTGTCAGAGTTCAAGGAGCGTCTGGACGATGCTCTTAGTCATATGGTGTAGCTTTTAGGTAGTCTTGCAAGGAGCAGGCAGTTGGACTCAATGATCCTTATGGGTCTCTTCCAACTTGAGATATTCTATGATTCTATGATTCTATGATCTCATCTCATCTATAGTACAAGCACATACTACGTTATGAGTCAGAAGACAAAAAATTTGAAAAAAAACACTACATAAAAAGGGAAAATAATAGTAGAGCTGCAGAAAGAGGAAACAGCACTGTAACAGCTTGCATCTTCAGCTTTTGATATTCTTCAGGATTAAGCAGACAATCCACTATGAAAAATATACATAACCAGTCTCAGAAATCTGTTGGATCTACATATATGCCAACATCTTTGACTAAAATTAGACTTCAGCTTTTGGTGAAAGTACATGTTTGAGTGCTAGTTGAAAATCCTGCTGAAAGACAATTTTGCTGTTTTCTTTTAAAAGTTGGGCATCTTCAAGGTTGCATGATTTTCACTGGGACATGTGGCTTCTCATCACATTTGAAAAATTAAACAGGCTGAGTATGGAGGTAAGAAACTCATCAGAAAGCCAGGGAGTTATTTACAAAAGTATTTCCATTGAAACAGGCAGTTGAAAGAAGACGCAGCAGTCACGCTACACAAGAGTGAGAGGTAAAAGCTTATCCACTTAACAGTAAAACCAAACTGACACAGAGATACCATTGAGCGCATTACATCTGTCCAAAACCAGAAGGCAATAGGTAGAGATCCGAGTCTGGGCAGGAACAGTAAGCACTAGTGGAGACACTGGCTAGTTACTCTGCAGTTCTTTGACCGTGAATAATCTGAATGAGGTTTACTCAAGAAGTGCTGGAGAGTACCTCCCTGTGAGCCAGCAACTTTGCCTGCGAAAGGGACCACAAAGTACAGAAGTTGCACAGAAAGCAACAGCAAACACACAGATGGGGTACTGTCGTACAAGCCAAACATACTTTACAATCAACTTGTGTGTGACAGAATTTTGCTTTTACAAAGGAGAGTTCATGTGTGGGGTGGGCAAGGCAAAAAGCACGCATTCTGGAAGAAGTGTGGAGATCAGGAGTCAGAAGCAAAACAGGGTATAAACTGGCCTGACATTATGAACACAGCCCAGCCAGGCACCATCTCCAAAAAACGTGGCAGCACTTGAGCACTGTTCCAGAAAACACAGCTAGATGTGAAGGGTTTTCTTGCATTTTCCCAACACTAGCAGCCTACCCTCTGTATGATATTTGAAAATGAAGGCATAAAAGGAAAAAAAAGGGGGGGGGGTAGAAAAAGAGAGAAAGAAAACCCCAAAGCGAAAAAGCAGAAAAGCTTTGCAAGAAAGCAAAGTCAAGACTACACATGCTGCCTGGCTAAAAAGAGAACTCAAGATGGCACAAGAAAGTCCTGATAGCTTTCCAAAAGCAAGGGTAAAAAAAGGTGTTAAAACATGCAGAGATGAATAGAGCAAGCAAAGAACCCATGGCAAGCACAGACAAAGAAAAAAGCATTGCCAGTACATCCTGCCTTCTCTTCAGGGGCTTTCAAGGACACGAGAAGAGAACAAGTGAGTTCATTGAGAAAGAACAAATTCCACCAACACCCCATTGATCCAGGAAGACTGCTGGTGGCAAAATGCCTTTGAATCATACCAGTCTGTATGAAATCTGTCCAAAGCAGGGTACCTCAGCCCCACTGCCGGGCAAGAAGACTTTTGTATGTGGTCAAAACATGGGGATGTTAACAGGTTTCACACCTGCTGTGGAGGTGGTACCTTTCAGGGCATGGTATTAGGGAGATCTGTGTGCAGCTCTGCTGCTGGGTCTGTAAAGCAGGGAATAGAGGAGGACATTTCTGGAAGGGCGACAAGAACTGGCTTACACTAATCTTCACAGCCACTTCAGAGATTTTTGCTAAGTTCTTTCTTCTTCTCTTTTGCCATTTGAGCTATTTATGAACCTGTCCCAAAATAAGCCCTGACTAACCCTCGTAGTTTCTTTCCCCTGCATTACACAGTGTGATCCCACCCCAGGAGAAACCCCCTGCCTGAGCACAGGGCTGCTGCTCTGCAGACAAATTAAACGGGTCACATGCCTTCAATACTGCCCACGTCTTCAGGGCTCGTCCTTGTCAGATGTAGAGAAGACAGGGATTTGACTGTTCCTGCTTCAATAGCTGCCCAGAGACAGGCTCCCAGCAGCTCTAGCTCAGCTGGCAATACAATGACCAGGACACCACCTTGCACACCGGTATTAGCTAAGCCATTGCCAGCATCATGACATCTCCCAGCAATGGGGTACTCAAGCCAGCCTTTCCTCACATGTAGGGCTAGGGTCTGTGAGATGTGAGACAGGGTGCTGCAAGCAGCAAGCCTGAAAGAGGCTGAAGCACTGCGTGTAAGCAGCTGCTGGGCCTCTCGCGGGCTGCATTCTGGTCATTTTGCCTGCAAGCCAGAAGAGTGCAATACAATTGGGAATCAACCTTATATCCATTTTAGAAGGACAGCAAATACAGTGATCATTTTAATTACATTAAAAGCTATGTGTCAGAGAGCGAACCTTGGGCAGCTGCTTTTGCAACTTGGCTGGATTCAAATGGATTCAATTTGCACTCAGATTCGTATCTGGGATTACCCCTTAATCCTCCATCTCTTCATCAGTTCATGTAATCTCATTCCATGCAACCTCCTCAGCAAGAGCTCCTGTCATGACACAGAGCACACTGGATGTCACTGCACCATTCGCTTAATCTGGGCTCTCTCCCAAAATCAGGGATGCACAGTTTGCTTGTTTGCTTGTTTATTTATTTATATATTTGTTTTTATATATATTTAGCCAGGCTGCGAAATCCAGCTTTTAGGGAGTGACACAAACAGCCATTGACCTTTAGCAACAATCAGCAATGAGCTTTTGATTCCTGCAACTGCTTACATTGATTTGCCATGGCTCACAAACTCAAAGCTGTCTTCCCAAGGAGAAGGACAAGAAACATCTTCTTTGTCCTTGTTGTTCAGTTTGTTTGTTAACTTTTAAGATTAAAGTTTAGGCTTGCTTTTTTTATTTTCTGGTCCCCAGAGCTGGTGAGGAGGAGCTGGGGAAGCAGGGAGGCTGGGGGAGGCAAGGAGGGAGAAACAGAAGAGGTTGCAGGCTTGAGAGAATGCAAAGACTCACTCTGCTGACGTTGGGACTGTATGGAAAAGCTGAGACCAAAAGATTATTCATTGCTGCAGCTCTCCTGATATACTTTTGGATGTCCTCTGACCTAGGTCAGGATGGCAAAACTCACTATGTGATTTTTACTTTAAAATGCAGACTGCATTAGGTGTTAAGAAGTGTTTCATCCAAAACTTGAATAATCATTTGGCTAATATCTTATCCTAGAAGAAGCTGAGAAACAGTCTGCTCCGAAGGCCTAGGTCATGTGTTTTCTTAGAAGATAATTTAGAAATTTCCAGATTGACTAAGACTCTGCTCAATTCAAGAGACATTAAGTAGCAGCAAACTGTAGACTGTGACCCACTTGCTATCAGCCACATTATCTGGTTTAAAAGAAAATAAGAAGCAGTCACATGGTACCTTCTAGTATCGCTTCTTCACTGTGGGATCACATGAAAGCACTGGTTCCTTGGAGCATTATAGTGCACGAAGCAAATGCCAGGCAGCTACGTGATTTCCACAGCTTGCTAAGGTATAGAGATTGCACTTGTTTCTTACAGCTGCAATGAAAATAGAGTGCTTTGTTTATTCATCAACGGAAAAACAGAACGGGAAGGGATGGGGAAACACCACTGAAGGATTACCCAAAGCAATAGATTTCTCTTCTTCTTAAGAGAGATAACATGGAGTTAAATAGAATCTCAGAGTTACAGCACAAATCAGCCCTCCTGCCCCCACAAAGAGCACAGCGTTGCTGCAGTCAGTCTCATTCACAGAGGCTGTCCCATGCCTGTGTAACTGTTCGCCATAGGCTGTGACTCCTTTCTCCAGGCTGTCCTCAGGTATCCTTCTCCAGAGGCTGCTGTACTGCCCTGTTTCCTAGAGTTTTTACTTCAGTCTTATGGTTTTTATTCTAGCTCCACAGTCAGACTCCTTTTCCGCTTTATAGCAATGACTGCTCTCAAATAGTTATCAGACTTTATTTCCTAATTAGAGAGGTGTAGGCAGTACAACACACACAATGTCAATAATGTGGTATTATCTATGGCTTATGGATGTTTAGCTAGCATCTGCCAAAACTGTGATTTTTTTTCCTGCCTGGCATAATGTTTTGGCAGTCTTTTGACATCAAAAAGAGAGATAGCTAAGCCTCATCTATGCCTCAATGAAAATCAAAAGATAACACTCCTCTCTAAACCTGGAAAGCCGTTACCACTCAATGCTGCACAGAAATTACAGTGCAAAGAACAGGGCAAAGCAAAGATGGGATTTGGTTTGAAAGTTCTGCCTTAAGACCCCAGATTCCTGTTCCATCCATGCATGTGTATGCGATGGAAAAGTTTTAGCAGCAACATGTTTTGCGAAGTAAACAACAACAAGTTAAGACAGCAGAAAAGTGTTTCTATTCCACTGACATCTAAACACCAATAAGTTATGCCTAGCAGTAAGTTAGGAATAGCTTTCATGTTCTGAAACTTCACAATGCTCTTAAATTTTAGGTTGCCTGTATTTCAGAAGATTTTTTTTAAAACTAAAATGAAACCATGAAAGCTGCAGAAGTGATTTCGTGCTTTTCACTACACCTACAAAAATATTAGTGTTCTGTTTTTACAATCATGTAACAGTTTACCTTTGCAAACAAACATTAGTTTTATGAATCCACATGAAAAAAAACTATTTTAAAATAATTTCTACCTAACTGATGAATATCTTGCAGTTCTAAAAGTTCAGTTTCAGTTTTTAATTTTTTTTGTCATCCAGCAATACTGTTTAAAACCAAAGTCTCAGATAAATTCCTAATGTGAATACTGAAAAAGAGAAATAGAAGCAATAGAGAAATTAGTCACGTCTGCTTGTCAAACTGTTTTCAATTTTGAACATACATACAGAAGGCAACACTCAAAATTTCCAATTGCATGTCTTGCAATACATTTTGCAAATGTGTCTGCATCTTTCAGAGTAGAGTGGGGAAGAAGGTCATAGAGATTACCCAATTTTGTGGTTTTGTTCTTACTGGAAAGCAGTGGAAAACTTCCGGACTTGTATCTGACAGGAGGATTTAGCTTTCAGATTGTATATGCAAAGTATTATCCATGTACTTCAAAAAATATGCATGGCAGATCCTATGTAACAATATATATAAAACAATAAATACCTGCCATGACAAATCTAACAAGCGTTATGACAAAAATATGCTCATTCAGGGCAGGGTATCAGAATAAAGGAGTTTCATCCAAATTGTATCCTCATTAAGTACCTAAATCTTCAGCGACATTGAAGTAGGTCAAGATCTTAGGACATTTGTAGAAATTGTTTCCTACTTACTGTGATGCTTCTACCCCCCTCCTACAGAGCTACCACTTGTGGGCTGGCATGTAGAAAAGGAGAGGGATTGTGGATTCTAAAACCAGACCTCCCTTGCACACAAATAAGCGTAAATCCAGCTAAAAGAATCCCTGGGAGAGACAACAGCAAGAGAAAAAAAAACCACAGACAGCATACCAGCATGCATAACCTGAGGTTGTCTCAACAAAACTTCTGAAGATGCTGGCTATTTGATGGCCATGTTTTCATTAAATAATGAAAATATGCGCAACCCCAGCTGTCTGTGCAGTTTAACCACTCCACTTGCGTGGCTCTGCCAGCCCACACGGCAGATGCTCCTTACCTGATTTGCAATGGGACTACCATATTTCACTGGTGCAAGCACGAGGAACAGGAACTCACACGGCTGTGGTAATTCCCACAAGCTCTCTCGTGCCTGTTTAAGAGCTGTGAAGTATTCTTGCCATGATTTTTTAAAGACTTGCTACTTGTGACCTGCAAACCTACATCCCAAACAAGGACATGCTCTGATCATATTTTGAGAACTGGCAGGAAGCATCTCATGATTGTACTGCTTTCAGTCACTCGCCCTCCTTGGCATTCAGCTTTCTAGCAAATTATTTTCCACTAATAATTCTGTGTGAAACTTCTAGTATCCTATATAGAAAATCTCCTTTCTGGCTGAGGGCACAGGAATCTTAGAAAGTGGATCTTGTGGATAGTTAGAGGCAAAAGAGATGTATCAGATCAAGCACACAGCAGAGGGACAAGAGGCAACAGTCACAAGTTGCAGCAAGGGAAATTCCAGTTGGATAAAAGGGGAAAAAAATCCTGCCGCATGAGTGGCTTAAGGACAGGATAGGTTGCCCAGAAATGTTGTGCAATCTCCATCCTTGGAGATTGTCAAGATGTGATTGAACAAATTCCTGAGCAAAGTGAGCTGATTTTGAAATCAGACTTCCTTGAATCAAGAGGCTGAACCAGATGACCTGCAGAGCCCCTTCCACTGCCCTGTGGTGCAGCCCCATGCCCTTCCCACAGCATCACCCCTCAGTGCAGCCAGGCTACACCACAGAGCAAATCCTAAGTAAGGACTTACTGCATGGCACTGTTCAGTTTATGGTACAAAGATTTTACTAATACTCAGGCAAAGCACTTGCTACCTTAATTTCACCCTGTTATTTCATGGTAAGCTTCCATGTGATGGTTATCATTTGATTCAAACTTGAGCTTTACAACTTCTAAATATACGAAGCATTCCCTTTTGTTATCTCTAAAGTAATCATTCATATTTAAAGCTTAATCTTCCCTCTTAAATCACATCTAAACCCCCAAATGATTTTGCCTTTTCTTCTATTTTTTCTGCTGCTGTCCAAAAGCAGATAGTAAGGGTAAAATCTTGGTCCCTTTGCATTCAATGGGACTTTTAAAGATTGATTTTGATTAAATGAAATTTTATCCTATGTCTCAGAGCTCTGTAAAAATGATCTTTTTCCCCTGATTTACAAGACAACACTGTGTACTTATCACTGCACCAGCTAATTTTTAGGCAGTAACACTTGCTTAATTTCATGTCTACATCTAGACGTGCCATACTGCATGCAAAATTAATATATGTATCTGGGATTATTTTTTCTCACGCTTCAGTTAACATTTTTTTAAATTATCTCGATTTATTATTTTATAACTAAGATTGCAAACAGGTAGTGTTTCTATGTCTCTGTATGCATGTCTGATTCCTCAGTGCAATTCTGTTCACAGTTCTCTTCATTTGTCTCTCTGGAAACTCTGCGTAAGATGTCCTCAACCTCTGCATGTCTATTAACTCAGACTGGACTTAGCCCTATTTGCAGAATCCAATTCTAGTTTTTTCTATATTCTGTGCCTGGAGTCCAATTATATGGCATGTTTTACAACTATCTGCAACTCATGTCAGTTAATTATTTGCTGGCAAATGTTCTGTATGTCCTTAATCATGACTCTTCTTCACTCTTTCTATTACAGAAAATGCCAGTGCAGAACATATGCTAAAATATGTTCTGACAGTATGTGACTTCCCAAAAGAAAGGCAGGCGACAAGGCCAAACTGACTTCCTTGGTGATCTGCTTTTACCACATCTGACTTTCTTTTAGGTATATGCAAAATTAGATCTGTAGTTATGGCTTCTATTACCCCGCCCTTTCTAATCTAGTGACAGGTGTTCCCTCTGGCATTTGGTCATTCTTAGGTACAAGATAAGAAAGATAACTTTGGGAAAGTAAGTTATTAACTTGGATTGTCAACACACCCTTGCCCGATAACAAGTAGAAAGGCTAGCTGATCAGTAGAAGTGGAAAAGGGAATTGTTACACCCATAGACACTGAGATTCTAACAGGGATGAAACAGCACATGCGAGCACATATATGGAAAGCCAGCAGAGAGCTGCCTGACAGGTGGAGGTATCTGCTCTCCAACATTATTTAGAAACATCAGATTGGCTGGAAAAAAAAAAGGAAAAAAGCTTATGGGGGGGAGGGGGGGAAGGAAGTAAAAATGGAATTTGTTCTTCACATCAACCAGCTTGGTTTTTCAGGGTTTTTCCTCCCTTCCCAGATTTCTTTCAAGCTTACTTGACACAAACTGTTTGGAAGGCAACAGGTTTGTCTGAGATTGCCAGGAGGCATGAGTACCCCCTCATTAGTACCCCTTCATTTTGGGAAGCAAGGTTCTGTCAACACAGGCAGCTCAGGTCATTCCGTAGGATGTATGTTTAGGATCGTACAGAAACTCCCAAAGAAGTGGCACAAAGCTGCAGAAGACTCAAAGGAGAACATCTCAAAGTAGAGGTTCCTAATATGTGATTATTCTCGAAAATGTGGAAACAGGTCTGTACTTCCAAGAATAGTCAGAGGCAGCAAAGAACCAAGCAGGAGAATCTGGATACATGCTGTCACCTATTTGGCCTTAGCAATCATGATGAGGCAAACCCTCATAACTCAGGTTTGTATATTGAAGCTGGAGTGCTGGTTCCAGTATAAGAGGAGAAGGAGCAGGGAAGAGAAGTATTAAGACTATTTTTTGCTGGTAGAACACTCCATAGAAACTGAAACAATTCATAAAGATTCCTAGAGGAACTTCTTAATAAAAGAGCACAAAACCAACATAAAAGCACCCGAGTTAAATCAAGCTTTCTGTGAATTGAGCCCCTAGGCTAAACTGCATCTTCCACGGCCAGTACAGATTTCTGTCTGAAATAAGCTTCTCCAGCTGGCCTAAATTTTCTGTGCCAGAGTATGTTTCTGAGTAGACTAAGGAAGGTCTTTACAGGCTCACCAGACTGCCATCCAGGCCAAACTTCAAGCTTAGACTCCTTTAAAGCTGGGGCAAACTATATAGCTTTTTCACCCCACCTTTAGTAAAACATGTCATCAGTCACCCGTAGAGGCAAACAACACTAATGCACTAGTTTGGGGCAAAATAAGAAAGCATGGGAAGGCTCAAAGCAGAGAGCCTGCTGCAGACCTGCTGGTCCGACCTATGCTGCTTTTTGAGCTTGCTCTCCGGGTTCACCCCGGGGCTGTAATACACTTGCTCCCTCCCTACTGCAGTCCCTTAGGCCACATCCTGAGGCATGTCTGCACTGCAAGCAGCTTTCTCACTTCTGTCCCACAAGCCACTGTGGCTTGTTTCTAGCATCTCAAAGAAAAAAAAAAAAAGAAAAAAAAGAAAAAAAGGGGGGTGCAAAGAGGGAGAGGGAATGTGAGCGAGAAACCAGTTCTCCAAGCTGTCAACCACTCATTCCCATGGCCCCTCTCAGGTGGCGGCAGTACATATTTGTGCCCATACCTGGCATCCCACACAGGTCTGGTAGGTTGGCACCTAGTCCTTAAGATACGTACATGCGCGTGCCTATGAGCACATGTGCATACCTATATATGCATATGCAGAAGGCTAATTTTAGACAGAAGGTTCCTGCCTGAGTGCTGAGTCAGGAAACAAGCCGCTCATTGTCAGGTAAAGCACGCTCTGTCCCCAACAAGAGGCAAAAAAGTCATTGCTCTCCAGGAGAGCCCATGTTTAACTTCCTCTCTTGCAGAGTCCCTTGGCAGAGAAGAGGTGCCAGAGCCAGCCCCTGCGCAGCCCCCATGCTGCCAGAGCCACGTGGAATGCTGGGCAGGCGAGCTCTTGCCTGGAGTCCCCCAATCCTGTGTGCTCTGGAGCTGGCACCTAATGGGAAACCAGGTCCAAACTCCTGGGATGGAGATGGCAGTGGAAGAGAAGCAGTGTTTAAAAAGCTGCTTACCTAGTGCTGGACACCTCCAAATGCACGTGTGTTGGAACAAGCGGTGTTTTGCCCAAGGAAATACAAGCCCCTCAGAATGCCATGTGTCATTGTGTCCCTTCAGATCAGCGTCCAGATCAAAATGACAGCTCTTGGCCTGAGAGATCTAGGCATGTGACCTAGAAAGAAAAAGGCAGTGTAGTTGCTACAGGGAAATTCTGGAGAAAAAAAGAACAACGTAATGGCACTGTAAGTTCCCTGTGGCTGTCCCCTTCCTGCAGCTGCTGCCATCACCTGCCTAGTGTCCCCATCCCTGGGGATCCTGGATCACTGTATGACCAAGCCGATGGGAGACCTGGCTCCAGAGATGATCCAAGGAAAGCTGGGAATGACTTTTCTCACACACAGCTCTGGGTCTAACACCAATGAACCCCCATGTCCTCTGAATCCAGCTGACTCTGAGAAAAAGGGACTCATTCCCCACCTTCTCCAGAAGGGTGAAGAACCAAATGAGAGTAAACATCAAGCATCTTGTGACAAAGTGGTTTGGGTGGATTTCCCTAGTTGTGGCGTGGTGGCCTGGCATGGCTGCCTAAGCATGGGGAGGGTGTGGACAGGGTGACCGGTGCTGCTCACAGAGCTAGCGGTCATCCACGCAGTTGTGTCTTCCAGCTCGTGCCACAAATGCACGCTGCAGCACGTCAGCTCGGGGAGTGCTGGCAAGGAAAAAGGAACCGGTGCACGGCACAAAAGCAGCGGTGTGGGAGGATTTGTGTCTGTGTGAGATGATACACACCTGGTTTAATTTTGAAGTGCAGAGGTATTTTTTTCAAGGGAAGGCCAGTGTGCTGCCATCACCTCTCTGCCTTAACTGGAGACTGTGACAAGCCAGAGCAGCACAGGTTGCATGCTCCTAAAGCTGTCCCACCCCTCCAGCAAAGCAGCTCTGCCAAACGAAGGGGAGCAAAAGGGTGTCCAAAGGAAGCCCTTGTGGGGATGACAAGGTCTGTGTGTCCTGAAGGATGTTTGATGTCCTTGACAAAGCCACCGGTGCCTGGCTTTCCTCCACATGCAGGCATGTCTGTTCTTGCGCAGCAGCTGCTGGCAGCCATGCTTCTTGTTCCCAGCTGGTGCGGCAGGGTCTGCCCCACACCACTGCTCGGCAGAGCAAAGGAAAACAGGCGGGATGCCGGATGGCTCTGCGGCACCAGCCCTGGCAGTGACAGCAGCTGGAGGGAGAAAATGGGGTGCCATGAGCATGCACGTAGCCAGCAGCAGCTGCTTATGACTGCTGTGAATGGCCTGTGCTGTATGGCTGGCGGCTGAGCAGAGCCGAGTATCTCGATCACAACAGCATACATGAATTCTGCTTCTCTGTTCCATGGAGACTTCCAGGAGGGCACAGAGATGCTCTGGTGTGGAAATAAAGGCTGTGTTGACCTGTTTTGTTGGATGCGCTGGTAAATCACAGCCCCTCTGACGTGGCCGTTCCCAGGGGTGGTGCTCAGGGGGACTCCATAAGCCTGGAGGTTTCTGCCCAGAGTTGCACTTGGGTGCTTCCCTGATGCCTTCGGCATGATCCAACACAGGACTTCACAGAGCTGCCAGATGAAGTCGTGAAGCTGTGGTAAAGCATTCAGGGCCTCACCGCCTCTTTAGTGGCCTTTGAGACACTTCATTCCTTTTGCCTCAGGTTCTCAGCTATAAAACTAAAATAAATATGCCTTATTTCTCAAGGGTACTCTTAAGTTAAGCCTGTTAATTACTGTGGCATGTACAGTTATTATGGTAATGGAGCCTACATAAACAGATAAGAAATTCTGCTGTGCTTAAGCAGAGGAAAACATCATTAAATAGTTGTCAGTATAAACTGTAAATATCTTGGTTTCTTCACAAAGAGAGCCATCTAGTACTGTGATCTAAGTAAGTGTATCCCACATGAGCTCAGTCCACATTGCATTGAAATAAGCCTTTTTGCAAGACTGTATGTTTATACACTATACATGGGCAAATGCAAGCTCTGTCTGCTCCTACTCCAAGCTAAAAAAAACAATGAGGCTGCATTAGTGCAGATAACACAAGGTAAACGCCGTGGGTAAACTCCAAGAGGAAACTCTGTCTGCCTGTGCAAACGGATGGCTGAACCATTCTCCTGGCCCTCATACCCACAGTACGACAGCTTTCTGCAGAAAGCCCCTGCATTCTCCTCTACTCCAGTACAACAACAGCCGATCTGGGGAAAGCGGCTTGAAGCAGCAAAAAAAGAAGCAAGTGAGAGGAGGGAAGCGTCGCTCTCCTATGCCTTTGATGGCTGTTTGCTAACTTCTGTTCATAGGAATATTGCAGTGCCCTTTACTGAAGTCAGCTTTAAAAGAAGAAAATAATGTTTAAAGAAGGGCTGTTTGCCTTCACACCAGGCTGATTTTTCACAGTTCGTTTCTGTATATCTGAAGCCAGGCATTGATAGTGGGAGCCCTGGCACAGAGTGCCTCTCTCGAGTGAGCGGCACCAGCAGCTGCTGCTGCTGTGGACTCCCAAAAACAGGAGAGCAAATCCTGCAGCCTCTGCGCAGCCACGGCTCCATCGCTACAGACCGCCAGATTTATCCTAGCTTACTTTTTCATTTTCCTCCAGTGTTTCAAAGTTCAAAATGCTCCTCAAAAGATTTCCACTTTTGAAAAGATGGTAACTAATTGCAGAAGTCTGTAGCTGATAAAGTGTATTTCTGAATAATCTGCTGGCATTTGTTCAAGAAGAAATACGATCTGATGTAAGTAAGTGCCTAAGGAGGGCCTTTAAAAATATTTTTTCTCTTCCAAAATCTCTACTGCCAGTGCATAAGACCAAAAATTCCTTACTCTTATTAAAGAAAGACCTATGGTTAGACGTCCCCTTTTAATCCAGAAGATTTCTGACATAAGGACATTTTCTTGTTTAATACGCTGCTAAAGTATGCTGTTGACAGATACTCTGCCAGTACTGATTTCCCCCGGGAAAGTGAAGTACTATAGACTTCCTTCCTCATCTCAGAAAAAAAACCCCACTGAAATGTGTTTTTCCAGGCAGCTGGTCAAGGAAGCAGGTGTCAGGCTCATAAGAAAGTCTGCAAGTTCTGCATCACAGCCCCCTTCTTCCCCTGCTCAGCTGATGGCAACACCCGACTCACACTGAGACCGTTCCTTGTGTGAGTAAGAAAATGCTTCCTTGTTGCCCTAGGGCGCATTTAGCCTATGCTATATATAAGTTGACAGTCATTTCTGCTGCAAGTTACAAAAACAACTTCCAGTTCACATTGTCTTTATTTCCTGCCATGGCTATCTGTCATTCATAGAAGCTAATGTCTCTCTGCAAGTTGTCTGGCTGCTTGGTTTAGATACTCGGCAGGCTTGGCTACATTTTTTAATTCGTAAATTGCCCTTCCAGCCTTCCTCCTCCCTTTCTCCTTTGCAGCATTTACATCTATCCCTCCGACTACCCTGCTAGTCTCCCCCTTTCATTTCCAGATCAGTACCAAAATCCCCATCCATCCGTGCATTTAAACCCTCCAAGGACTCACTTTCCTTACACACTGGGCTCCGTTATGCTCGCCCTCGCCCCGCTCCTCCTGCTCATGCAGTACCAGCCTCCTCTGTGTGCCAAAGCACAATCTCCCCTTGTTGAAGCAGCCACCGCCAGCTCGCCCGCCCGAGCCATCTGGAGCCGCAGCCCTCCTCTCCACTGAGTCCCGCCACGCTCGGCTCTAGGAGCTTATCTGCACACCCTTCCCTTGACAATTTCTTTCCTCCCGCTGCTGTTTTTCGGGCTGTAAATCAAGGATTACTATTGCGCTCTGCAAAGTGTTTTAGAAAGCAAGCTGCACTGGGTGCTTTACAGATTGAGATGAGATCATGTTGTATTTTATTGTCTTAAGAAGCATTTGGCAGGCAGGTACTACGTTGTGTACCATGGTAACAGCTGATGGAAGGGAAGATGTTGTAAATACACGCACCACACAGAAGTCACTTGAAAAGTTGGTATTTGCAAAGGTTACTTCACAGCGCTATCTAAGACATCATTATTTACTTCCTTTTATTATTTCCTTCTTTTATATACTCCAGCTTTGCAAAGAGGAAATAAAAAATGGCAGCTTCTCAAATTTGGGTACATTTTGGCAAAAGTCAGTTTTATAATGGTGATTATTGTATGCAGGTGGATTCCTTCAATAAGGGTTCGGAGTGCCTTTTGTTTTTCAGTGGGTAGTGTGAAGTAAATCCCTAAGAATACAACAAAAGGAAATAAAGATGAAGGGAGAAGATAAAAACAAGTGGCACACAGACTTAAAGATTTACTGCCACAAACAAACCACCGAAATCCTGTTAGTGGCCATGGGAGGTGCCAGCAATAAAATAAGAGCTCAGCTTGTCATTTTTCCATTAGTTCTTTTTTTTAAGGTGCATTGCTCAAGGAGATACTTTAGTCTGTTTTCCTGCAGGTCTGTGGTTTTTGTCTCCTAAATCTTCATCCACTAGCAAAGCAAACCAGCTCCCCCAGGCTTGAGTGCATCCTCACCAGGTAAGAGCATTCCCGGCGCTTGGTCCAAGCTGGCCCTGGCCACATGTCGATGCACGCCAGTTGGAGCGGGGCTGAAGGCTCGCTGCTCCGCTGACAGGTTACTGCCAAATGCTTAAGGGGACTTCTTATGTTTTAATTCCCAGGTGAATCACTAATTTTGTTCTCTCTTCTATCTGGCTATGCACTTTTATAATACTTAAAAAGAATTTATTTATCTTTAAGACTTCCGCTCCTCTTACAGATACGGCTGCAGCTGACCAATGGCCTTAAAACTTACTAGTAGGAAACTGGCAGGAAGATGGACAGAAAGGGAGTTAACAAGATCCCTGAGGCCTTGCTCTGGCAGGAGGCTGTGCTGCCGCTCCGAGGGCACCACCGCTTCGCGTTAGTTTTATCGCTCCTCACTGAGCAGGTCTGACACCCCAGCAGCTGCACCCTCCAGGTACAGCCAGAGCATGTGCGAGGAAGGGAAGGCAGATGATCTTCAGCGAAGCGAGATACTCGAAAACATGGCTGTAGGGCTGGATCCGAAAAAGGAATTGCATTTTTAAAAAGATGTAGGAGGACTTTTCTCCCACACTGCAGTTCAAAGCCTGCCTGGTCAGTTTAAACTTGACAGGATCCCCTCGACCGAGCTGCCATTTGCACGGATGCTGGCAGGTCTATCTGCAGGGCATTTCACAATCCAACTGACCTGAATATCAACAGCTACGTCTGTTCTAGGGAAACTTCCCAATTCTGGGACACCAATGGATGACCGAGCCATGTCCCTTTGTGGTATCAGGGTGAAACCTTGTCACCCCTGAGCCCCACAAAGAGAACCTGTATGTGTGTCATGACTGGGAGATACTGTACTCCTCAGCTAGGTGCCCAGAGCTGGAATTTGAGTCCCTCTCCAGGAATACAGTGTGGCAAAAAAGCTGAAGACTCTATGTGCTTCCTTGGATAGGCATTTTGACCCCTCTTTTCCTCATATCACCCTTTACAAAATACAGATGATAATAACACTTCTGACTCACCATTTCTTTCTTGCCTGGAAAGCAGCAGGGACTGTATCTAAGCCTCTGTTTTCACTGTGCCCAGCACAACTGTACCGTGACACTGTTTTGGACTTCTCCGTGCCATTTGAATAAAAAAGCATAGTAATATTACACGTTGCTAGTGACAGAAAAGTATCTGTATGTGCGATAAGAAGTGATTCGAAACCTAGTTCCAGCTTTGAAACCCTTTGGTGTAGCTGTTCCTTGCGCAATTTCCAGCCAACAGCGCTTTTCTGACATTGGTAAGGAGGGGAGGATGCTTGCCAAGGTCAGATGGCAAAGTGGGATAAACCTTCCTGAAAGGCTAGGCTGACTCCCTGCTGGTCCCTTTCAGTTACAGTCGAGGACAATCTGCTGCGCTAGGTAAATCACTAGTGACAAGGACATTTGTTCTTCCCCAAGAACCGTTTCATACATGTGACAAAGCACCGCGAAGCAGACAGTGATATTCCTCTGCCACATGGGAGTCAGTACAACATGTGTCCAGCCTGCTTGCCACTTATTTGCAGCTTGAGTACATATAGTAATCATAGTTATTGTGTACTTGGTCTTCTTCCAGGAACCTCTACAGAGTAAGAGAACTAGATCTCCAGTGAGCTAAAACCACCAACTTAGCCAGTATTTTGTGAGACTCTTGGCCTACTGCAGTTTATATCCAAACCAAATCCTGCCAGTAACCTGGACAGAAGTTTAGCATGTCACGTAAGTGGTTTGCATGTCTGCACAAAGCCAGGAATGGGTTTCTCATTTATCTGGAGGGAAAGCTCATTAAATGTTCCACTTCCTATCAGTACTGCCTTTTAGGAGTGACTTTCAATGACAGTCTTAGGCTCCCTGTTATGCTGATGATTAGGGTGTGAGTAACAAGCCCTTAAAGAGATTAGAGCATTCATTTGAAGCCGTAGCTGCAAATGTGAGTGAGAGCTAGCAGCCTGATAGAGCAGAGACACAGAGATCTCTCACAGTTCCTTATGTTATTTTCCCTGTAATTAAAATAAAGAGTCATCCTAGTTAACAAGCTTTGAGTCAAACTTCCCTTTAGCCATGATGAAAGAACACTGCCATTAATTAGCTACGCATGTAACTGCCAGTGAAACCCTGGAAATTACAGCTGAAGTAA
This sequence comes from Balaeniceps rex, assembly GCA_013401315.1. Classification (NCBI taxonomy): domain Eukaryota; kingdom Metazoa; phylum Chordata; class Aves; order Pelecaniformes; family Balaenicipitidae; genus Balaeniceps; species Balaeniceps rex. The sequence continues at coordinate 5,510 of VYZW01054285.1, read as the reverse complement.
GGAGCGACCCTATCTGAGTGCAGCTGTATTTTGCTCTCCTGCAATGTAAATGCATTTTTTAGAAATATGTTCCTGTATAATGCAAGTTTTACTTGTAAGGACTTACTTTTGATGTAATCAAACTTATATTCAAAGCAGATGCAAAAGGCTCCCAGTACACAAGCTGAGAAAATATGAGCAAGATTAAAGCAGAAAGTATATACATCATCTAAAATGATTTGAGGAAATTAAATGAGCTGTGCTATGAAAACTAGAACTAAGCAAGCTTGGTCTTCTAAGGATTTGTATGCATTGCCCCATAACCTTCCCCTCAAGCCGTTTCCTTGAAATAAACCCAGCTCCCTACAACCCACTTCTCCTCTTCTGCCTTGTCCTCCAAGCCATGAAGGGCAGCATGTGCTGTAACCCAGGCAGCCACTGCCAAAAGCAATATGTAACAGCAAAGCTCTGCCCACCCTGCCTGCCATGGGGTACTCATTTGATTCTCTCTCTTCCACCTAGGCACTGAGTTTCAAAAAACTTGCAGGACTGCCCTTGCTCACTTTTCAGACGTCTCCTTCTGTACTGCTCTTGCTTGAAATCTGCGAACAGTTATTGGGATGGAGAGAGGGAGACATGCCAGCAAAAATAGACAGGCAGGCATATGGTCAATGAGACTTGGAAATGTCTTCTTCCACTAGAAAGTCTGGCTAAAACCAAGCAAAAGTTGTTATTTATGAGTCAGCACAGCAGAGGCACTCCCTGAGGTAACAGAGCTGTTCTTGAACCACAGGAGAACAAGATCAGTATTGCTGCTTAGCCCATTATTTTATCACTCCCTGTATGCTGACCCCTCTTGTTTTTCTTTCCCTGACCCACTGCCTGGAAAATTGGGATGTTGATTATAGGATCATGCAAGAACTTTGAATGTAATGTAGCTTTTGACCTCAGTGCGAAAGGAAGCAGGGCTATTTCCATATCTTTAAGAGCTACAGTAGTATAATAATTTGCTGTTAATAATAGACTTTCGTTTATAGGCTGTTACCTTTACCAGAGTATTCCTGATGTGTATTTGCACATCTTATGTGCTACTTTCAGCTGTTGCAGTCTTAAGTTAAAAATGGGACAGGAGTATTGCATTCCTGAGAAATAGCCCCTGTGATATTTTGCAGTCAGGGTATCTGTGTTGCGAGGCATGCTCCATAATGAAGTGATAGGCATATAACAAGCTGGTTGTCTGGCTGCTACATACCACAGATTAGTTGTCATGCCTCGGTCAAAACAACAAAGCGTGAAGTACTTTTTCCTTTACTGAGAAATACAGCACATCATAATAAAAGGCAGGCTCCTCTCTGCTCTTACAGAAGCAACTTCCATCATACAGTGTTTCTTAGGAAACTGCCTGAACAATCAGATAAAACAAAGAATATTTGCAGTATCTTGTGTCCATAATTTGTCTTGTGTTACATGAATTAAGAATAGTGCTTGTGTCTCTTCTGTCATAAGATAAAAATGACCACAGATGAATGCAAACCATTCATTTTTATGGACTCCATGTTCAAGAGAGTTTCATCGATGTCACCACATGCAGTAATTTGCATCTGGATATATTTCAGCTGAAACAGGGCTAACATCACAAGTAACTAGGCAACTCCCCCTCATATTCTGGAGGTTTGTGCTATTCCTGTACATGTACAGAAAGTGTTGGGCTTGTGAATGATGCTAGTTGGAGTACAACTGTAACAGAAAGACAGCTAACACCTTTTCAGATTTCTTGAATGTGGCATTTCCTAATCCACCCTCAGAAACACTCGATTGTCTTTGCACCTTTTGTACAGAGTTTTAGAAATGTTAATTAGGCGCATAACGGATCTGCGGGAGAACTCTCAAAGGTCATTTAAAGGACAAGCTTTGATGGAAACAAAAAATGCACAGTACTAAAGAGGCTGTTTACATCAGTTCTACAAAAAAGTGCAAAACCTTCTCTTCATCTCATAGAAACACGGGCATTTTGCCTCTCTTGGTACATCGTACATGAATTGTAAGATCAGAACAAAACCCTGCCTGAGATGAATCTGCAACAAGGAAACAGTTAAATTTTTCACAAGCAAACTAGAAAATGAAGAATCCAGAGGATAATTTACAGCTCACCGAATCAGTTATGTGTGTAATTTGTGAGCCACTTTTTATACTAAGTCTGGCACAACAGGCTTAAAAAATTTTTTTGGTCATTATTGTGCCACAGTTTTCATGTGTATTCTGTTCATTTACTGTGCAAATGTACCATAAATCCTTTTGCTATACCATTTGAACAATGCAACAGGATAATGGTAGGCTTGCTTTGGAAACCTTACAGTAATTGTCACTTCTTATCCTCTGAGTCATTTTCCAGGTTATTAAAAGGTGACAGTCACCAAGGAGGTGCCTTGTAAAAACCTGCCTTGTCTGTCATTGGTTGAAAGCCCTTTCAAATACCTGTCACACTGGAAATTGCAGTGTTGCAGCAGCTGTCATGGTCTGAGGACATGGATGAAGAGAAGTTTGTGCAAAGGGAGAGAATTTCTTTTAACAGGCCAACTAGTACAGCTGGAAAAAGTAGACCGAGCTTGCAAGGCTCATATCCTTCTCTTCAGGTCAGAAACATTAGGAGCAAAATTAAAATCTAAATATAGGTCAAATAAAAGGAAGATGATACCTAGGGAGTAGCAAAGGTTAAGATTCTCACTGGTCTTACCCTCACACTTGATGGAGGTAAAAAGGAGCAGCCTCAACACTAGGAATATCGTGCTGACTCTGGTTGCTGCTAGGTGTTTCATCCACACCTCCTCCCTAGGACTAGCTCTTTGAACTCAGCAGACACCCACTGTCCAGCCTAACGCTGAATTCGTACCTAAGCATGCCACTGGCTGCGTCTCCCCATCTTCCAGTAGGAGACCATCTTATTAATATTGAATTTCCACTTAGTTTTATGCATCTTTTCCTTGAGCTTTGTTGCTAACTTGCAAGGAACTTTTGTTACATAGAGAACAGTGAGCATGCACCACAAGGGACCACTCAAAAATCACAAGCGATGCTTAAATGGGAAATGTGCATTTTAAGGTTACTTCATGTGTGGAGATTTTGGCAGTTGATTTGAAAAGAGAACAGAAATAGAATTATGTGTGAAGCAGCAAAGAAAGCACTCAGTGTGAAGGAAGGCTTCAAAATTATTATTTTAAATAATATGAAAGAAGAAACANGCTTGGCTTTTTACACACTCAATGCTAAACTACACAACTACTCCCTCATGCAAAGAGAGACCACAAAGCTCACAAACAGAATAGCCCCTCTGCCACCTAACCAAACTATTCTTCAAAAAGTTGGGAAGGTGACCAGGAAAGAGACGCATTAAGGTGTTGTGGTAAGATGCAGCCCCTGACAGACACATGACAGACAGAGTAGACACAAGACAAGCTTATGAAAAAATCTTGTGTGCACTCCATAAGGGACTACTCAGGGCACACATCTCCATGCTTCATGACAAAAAAACAAGTTCAGTCACTTTTTGGATGGCCTTGCCATACTCTATCCCCTCAGTCTTCTATACCAGTTCACATGCTATTTGGGGCCTCCACAGTGGGGATGAGGTAGTTCATTTCTCTTGGAGCCACTGGCTCTTGTTTTTTGGTTGTGGTTTTTT
>VYZW01054284.1:80647-94459 GCA_013401315.1 Balaeniceps rex | reverse complement strand
GGGCGGGCGGTGCCGATTGGCGGGGCCGGGCGGTCGCGGCCCGGGCCGGCGGCCCCCAACCAGCTGTGCGGTGCAGACGAGATGCGGGTGGGATATTAAAGCAGCTTTTGAATAGTAATTCAGGTTCTATGGGAACCCGGGCAGATGACAGGAGCTCGATTTGGTATTCGTATTGTTAATCGCGAGCGTCAGCCCAGATCAGATTCAAACACCTTTTGTGCTCGTTAAAAATTCCAGTGTAGGGGCTGAGATTTTTTTTTCTTTTAGCCCAGCTTCAATTGGAGGCGAAACTTGCCGCATAAAGTATTCAAAGTCTGTCTAAAGTTGCCTTTTAACCGGATTCTCCCCCTCCCGCAGCCCCCACAGTATCTCTTGGTTCTTTCGGTTGACATGGTGCAAATAAAAGTCAGTAAACTTGTTGCTGAATTGCAATGTTTCGGTGTACCTTATAAATTCATACCTTTTCTCCCTCGATCGCCTCAGAATGAGCCCCTGCCTCAATTCGATTTTCCTTGCTGTTGGGCACATTTAGGAGAGAGTCTATTTGTGAAGTTCATTTCTAGGCAAATGTATTCAAGAGCTGATTGGGATGAATAGGACCGTGTGTCAGCCGCCCCTAATTGGGATTAAAGCACTTCGGACCATATGCAGAGAGTGACAGAAATTCTCAGGTTTCATTGTGCTCAGACTTCCACCCGCCTGGACACTCCCCCTGGAAAAGGGGGATTTATAAAGATTCCAGGGAGAAACTGAGGAAATAAAGGAGACGCAGAAAAGAACCGAGCTCATGTCCCTCTGCGGGGCTGCCAGCACGACAATTGCCGGGGGCAGCGACGGGCAGCAGCGAGACCTGGCGAGGCGGCGGGGCCGGGGCCCGGCGCGGCCGGGAGCGGACCCGGCGCTGGGTTTCCCTTCGGAGGGAAGGGAAGCAAGCCTCGGCTCTCTCACGCCCGGCTTGTATTCGGGCTTAGAAACGCTGTGGCTTGTATGGGATGAGAATGAAAAACCCCACGGGGAAACTTCCTCGGGTGTGTCTCGCCCGAGGAACAGGGTCCCAGGGGAGGAGGGAGTCAGGGAGGGAGGGGAGATGTGAGTCACAGGCAGATGCCGCTCCCTGCCCAGCCCAGCACTGGTAGCAGGGAAATGAGTTTTTTGGAAATGTGGCCCTGCTGCAGTGGGGGCCGGCCGGGGGCTGTGCTCCCTGCGCCAGGCCTGCCTGATCTAGTGAAAGATGCCCACGGCCAGGGGGTTGGACTAGGTCCTTTCCAATCCAAACCACTCCGTGGGTCTATGTTTTTAATCCAAAGCTGCTCCATGTCCATATCCACCCATCACCCTTTCTGCCTGTCTGTCCAACTGCGTGCCAGCTGTGCACATGTGGCCTTGGCAGGGCAAAGCATCCTGCTGCTGAAGGCTCTGCACTTGTGGAGCCGTAGCGAGAGGCAACGTTCAAAGCTCAGGCCTGGCCTTCACACTGTGACTAATCCGGGTGTGAGGTCATCTGGATGCGGCAACCCAAAACGTGGTGAGAAAAATATTAGGTAGGTTAGTGATTTTGAAACTCTGGTCGGTTGTCAGAAAGATGATGCTTAATCCCATCATAATCAGACAGAGAAGAGCCTGTATGGCTATCAGGGCCTTTGTTTGCAGAGGCTACTTTGTCCCAGCAAGGTGACTGAGAGCTGGTGGCCGTCTGCTGCCTTTGTCCTCTCTACGCTCCTCTGCAAAGTACCCATCGCCCCGACGGGGAGGTTTTGTGCCGGTGTCCCCGGCAGCCTCTGGCGTGTGTTTGCCCCTGCAACCTGCCCCCGGTAAGTGGAAGGTCTGGTTCGCAGGAGGCTGACAGAGCCCGAGCGGGGCGGGTACCCGACGTGCGTATTTCTGCAGGACAAAGAGCAGGAGGGAGCGGCGGGCACGGTCGTATGTGGCAGTGTGCGGGGGTCGGGGCACAGCGGTCGCGCCGGGTGGCCGCCGCTGAGCCCCGGGAGAAGCCCCTGACATAATTTCGCCGCAACCGCGCTGGCTACGGGCCGGGGGAAATGCACAGCCCTGACATGCCTCCGCCCCCAGACGGCTGCGATATTTAAATAAAAAAGGAAAGAGCATCCCCACGCCAGCCGGCAGCGCTGCTCCCGCTTTCCTTGTCGGGGGAAGGCGGCGGGTTTGCCGGCGCAGCCTGAGCCCAGCCGGGGCGACCCGTGTTTGCTCCCCCGGGAGCCAAACCTCTGCCCCCGTCCCAGCCCGAGGAGAGAAGCGCGGCCCCGAGTGAGGGCGAGAGGACGGGCGCCCGGCCCCCGGCTGCCCGTCGCTCCCGCGGTGCCCGAGGAAGGGATGCCCGGGAGGTCCCGCTGCCCGGAGGAGGCTCCTCGGGTTAAAGGCAGAGCTGCGGGCAGCTGCCTACAGCTGCAGCATCCATACGCATCACGCGTATATCCATAGCCATCTCAGAGGCAGGAGGGATGCGGGTTTGCCTGTGTGTCCGTACATATGCACCCGGGTATGTCTGTGTGCAATCACACACACATACAGATTTATTTATAAGCCGGTATGCTGGAGTCACTGTGATCCTCTTTTTCCGTGGGTTTCGTGACAGGAGCACGGGGAGGAGGAAGGCCCTTCCTCCCCTTCCTGGCCGTCCCTGGGAGACGGGGCTGTGACTTATGGAAAAGCTTACTGTACATACAGAGCCAAAGGTGACCGAACATATACCGGACCAACACACTGGGAAGCACCTGCAAAGGTCTGCCTGGCGCTGAGGAACCCAGTTGTTCCAGGGTGAAGAAGCAGAGGGTGCTTCCCTCCCTCCCCGTCCTTCAGCATCAAAAATATCCCCGGGAATCCAATTCATAGAGCTATATTCTGATCTGAGCTCGCTCTGAGTCGGGCTTTGTAAAGACAGTGGTTGCAGCACCTAAATCACATGGTCCTTCCACCCCTAGGCAGGCAAGTTAGCACTGACTTTTTATTTCAGCCTGGGGTTTAATTGTTTGGTTTGGGTTTGGGGTTTTTTGTTTTGTTTTGTTTTGTTTTTTGTTTTGTTTTGTTTTGTTTTTTTTTAATACAGCGGGAGTCCCCTTCTCCGAGCATTTCCACAGACTGTCTCTCCCTGTCCTGACAGCTTGATAGATCCGAGCCCGACCCTGAATCTCTTCCAGGAATGAAATTGTGCGGCGACAGAGGAAGCCAAAGCACGCAGGCAGAGCGCGCATCCCGCAGAGCTCCCCTCCTCCTCCTCAGCGGACCCCTCTGCCGCGCTCAGCTCTGCTCAAGGCGAAAAAAATATCCTTTATACACAGTGTAAATTTGTTGCTTTTTCCCCAACAGCTTACAGGGGGGCTCGTCTCTTTTAAAATCATCCCTGTGTTTACAGAAGAGTTGCAGCTGTAAAATAAGGCACTTAATTTCTGTAAATCTTCTCCCCGAGGGGCAGCGTTATAGTACAGTAACAGCAACGACGTTGCTGGAGCTTATGGAGGGGTGGTTCATAGGTGGATGCCAAGGACCTCGGGAGAAGCAAGTGCCATCAGTGCCGGGATGGGAGTGGGGAGCCGGGGGCACGGCGGAGGGAAGGCACCGGGCGGCTCCCGCTGCGGATGCCCTCGGTTCAGGAGTCGGGAGGTGGAAAGGACGGTGACTTCTCCCGTTAGGCTCCCGCTGAATCCAGCACTTGATCTGGGGAGAGGCAGGGAAATAAACCATTGGGACGGAAGAGAGCAAGGGATGAAAAAATGGTAGCTGCTGGAAGGAAGATCTCTCTCTGCAGCGGCACCAGAGAGCAGGGCAGAGCTTGCTGGCTGGCTGGTCATGATGTAAATGGAGAAAGGGATAGGTTTTGCCAGCAAGCAGGAGAAAGGGCTGTAAGAGACCTGACTTCCTAATGAGCGCATATAATGTTGTAAAGGGTTTCAGCATTTTATGCTTCTCAAGATACGACTATCAGCAAGAAGAAAAAGAAATAGAACTTTAGCAAAAATGCAGCCATCAGAAACTGTTCGTTACACTCTGGTAAACATCCCCTCATGGTGAAATTGTTGGTGGGGGCGGAAGGCAGGGCAAGAAAACGCATCTTTTTCCAGTATGTGCAGCGCTCTAATTAATTAATTTGACAAACTGAAAGGTCTTCCTCTGGTTCCCGTGACTTGACTTCTTTTTTCTTCTTTTTTCTTTCTCTTTTTCTTTTTTTTTAACCCAGTAAAGATATTCGAAACGAGAAAGTATTTGGTTTGGATATGCAGAATAACGGAGGTTAAACCCACGTTATCTAGCACTTACCTTAAAGTACACCGCGAAGTACAGCCCTTTTCCTTCTCTTTATTTCTGCATTGCATATTCTGACGCTAAAATCTGCATAATTTTTGACAGCTTCGGAGTTATGAAACCAAAGAAACTTGTAGGTGTCATCTGTCGGAAATAATTTTTCGTTACAGCCTGTAGATTTAATGTTATTATTTCTATTCATTGTTTGTGCTATTAAACTAAAATCTAAATAAAATTATTCAGTATTTTTGCCCCATCGCCTGTGGACCGCTGCCCTCAGCTTCCCCAGTGTCACCATCTTTCAGTCTAAATATTCAAATATGCGTTTAAAAGAAGAAGACAGATTAACCTCAAAGTTTCTGTCTCACTCTATGTCTCTCACACGGAAAAATAAGGGCACACTTCAGGCACACACATACAGAAGGGTTAGCTCTTCCAAAACTAGAAGGAAAAATCCTATTTATCTTTGAATATATCCATCACAGTTTGGCATTTGGCGGGAGCGTCTTCTTCATAAGCTGACCTCCTGAAATTATTTGTGGAAGGAACCCTTCTTAAAATCGGGTTTGAATTAAGCTGCGCTCAAAATATCAGGGTCAAACTAACTCCTGCTTTTGAGTCACTGTTTTTAAAGTTAACTTATGATGCCCACCGTATAGGTATTTCTGCCTGAGAAAGGTGACTTGCCACCGTTGTGTTTAAACCCGCGTCCCGAGGTATTTGAAGAAAAAAATCGAGTGCGCACATTCAGCTACCGCTGAGAAGAGGTTTTCAACAGCCCGTGTTAGCCAGAGCAGTTCCCCGGGTTTAGGGCTCACCCCCAGGTACAGAAACAGCTCTCGGATGGGTGCAGCATCGGACCCTCTACAAACGTAACCCCATATGGAGGGGATGCTTGAGCATCCCTTATGAGCCTTCCAGGCAGCTTTTCCTCGGGAATTTGAGACCCAGGCCAGTCCCCGGAGTGCCCGCACACCCCGGTACCTGGCTCCCAACGCTGCACCAAGCTGTCCGCAACCGCTGCACCGACCGCTCCATAGGAAGACCCCGTAACCCTGGACAGCCTTTATTTCAGAAAGGGCAGCCCCGTCCTGCAGCCTGGGCGTCCCGGGGCCGGTGTGCTGAGATTTTCCACTAGTGCTTTACCGTGCGAAGAAAAAAAAAAATAATTTTTTTTTTTTAAATTCGGAGAAAGCAAAAATACGCCTGTCCACTAGGATGAGTTCCCAGGAGGGGAAATATCTGGATTTTCATCACGGCACACCTGAAGTTGTCACCCCGCCCCGTTGTGCCCGTGGTCACAGCGAGCCCCGCTCTCCGTGTCCCTCAATTCCTATAACTATCAACCTTCCCGGCGCTGCCTCCCGCAGCCTGCCCGCTGGAGGAGAAGCCGGCCCAGACCCGCGGGCTCCGCAGCGCGGCCGCGCAGCCTTGCGCGGAGCGGCTGAGGGATGCCGTCGGTGGACGGGCTGCGGCATCCCCGTCTCGCTGCCCCGCCGAGCTGGTCCCAGAGGCGGGTTGTGTTGGAGGTGGCTGAAACTTGCGGCGAGAAGACGGCAGTTTCTCAAACTCCCTTTGGGAGCCCGCAAAACTGGGTGGCAAAGATGTGCATACACGTATATGAAACCTGTCCGGGGGAATATAGACACGGAAACACAACGCGGCATGATATATGTGCTCTCCTCGGTTATATAGTTTTTCCTCACTTCTATAGTTTCAGAAACCCCCTCTGAGCTTCTGGGTTGGATGGAAACCGTTTGCTACCAGATAGAGCGAGGCAGCGAAGCCTCCCGTCGGAAAAGCGTCTCTCAAGCGTGATCCGGCGAAGATGCAGCTAATTAACTCGCTTCTCTGTTTTCCGCTCATTTCTCTCCGGTAATGTCAGGGGCTTGTCGGGGAAGAGGGGGTTCCTCCTCGGGCCAGGCTCCGCCGTGCGCACCGGGGAGCCGCAGCCCCCCTCCCGCCTGCCGGGTTGCTTCAAGGTTACCCGATACCTTCGCGAAGTCGTGCAGAAAACCCGGCTCCCGAGGTCCCACGGGACCGAGTCAAGCAAGAAAATACACGTTCCTAATTTTATTCGAGTTAATAAAAGCGACACAACGGGTTTGCAAACGCGGGCGGCTCGGGTTGAAGGCGGAGGAGCTGCTCTCGGGGGGGGAAACGCAGGTTTTTGAGTGAAAACCTGGAGGAATAGCGAGAAAGGAAGGAGAGGTCCTGGGGAGGTGGGAAAAGCCCCTGTGCAAGCCCGAGGTGGCACCCCCGGTGTCCTGCGTGGGGGCCGCGGGCCGTTTCCATTTTACGGCAGCATCCTTTCCTCCGGAGGGGCCAAGAGCTCAGTGCAAAAACCTCCACCTTCGGGGCAGACTCCCTTTCTCCAGGTATTTAGGGTGCGGAGAGGTCCCCCGAGGCACCCGGGGGTGCGGGAGCAGGTCGAGGGGGCTCCTGCCCTGGGCTGGGCGACAGCCTTGGGCAGCCTCCTGACTTCTCAGGACGCCTTTCATCGCCCACCACGGCTTAGTGTTTGTTTAACTGAGCGGTTTTGAAGAGGTAAGAGAGAGAGGTAGACTCTCCCTGCGAGGTGCAGGTTACCTCAGAGACCTTCAGCCTCCTCCTCGTGTCCCCGCGGAGGTCCCCAGCGGAGCCACCCTTCCTTTGCAGCACCAACACGGGGAAAGGAGAAGCCGTGACTGCTCAGCGCTCGGATTTGGGAGGGAGAAAGGGGGCAATCCGCAAAATACCCTTTCAGGGAGGCTGCGTTTCACCCTGGGAACTTGGTCTTTCCAGGAGGGAAAGTCTGATGGGACACATGCCCCATGCGAGTGACTGGCCAGCCAGTGTCTGGACTGCAGGTTGATCTGCCTGGCTCCCAGGGCTTGAAGGACAGTTTCCCCCCCGCCTCAGCCTGGACCAGGTGTGCTGCTCAGGATCGGGCCCCACAAGCCAGGTCCAGGGACACCCCCTGCACCGAAACCCTGAGCCATGAGGTGGAGGATGCATTTCCAGCTGACCAGAGGGAAAAAAAAACCCTCAAACCCTCAAACCAAGATAACACTGATTTGATACTCCGTCCTGCATATGTTCCTGCTGTGCATGTTTTACTGAGAGGAGGTGGGGTTAAATGCCAGAGTGTCTGTGACCGAGAAAGGAAACCCCTTTGAAATAACAGGCTACTGTGTGGGAACGCTGGTGATTTTTAAAAATTATTTTAAGTGCAGGTTGGTAGGAGGTGGCCGAGAGCATCTTTCTGAAACAGCTACCTTCACCAAGGAGTTCTCACAACAGAGCTGATGGTTTTAATAATGCCTCCGTCTCTTGTCATTTATCCTCATGTTGTGAAGTGACCCATCATTATTCTAAAGTCTTTCCCTCATCTAATGAAATTATCCTGAACGTCTTCTATGTAAAATATTAAATGGTTGCCTTTGCAAGAGTCTTTTTGTGCGTGTGCTTTGGGGGGGGAGGTGAGGGTGCTTCAAGTAGAAAATTCTCCAATATAAATCCTTTGCTCCTGAAATTGTCAGTCAAGAACAACAGGATTATGTTCAGATACGTGCTACTCAGCAGCTGAATTTTGATTTCATATGTATAAACATTATTTGTGGATAAATATAATTTGTGGATACTTCCTACTGGTTTGACATGGGGTCACATCCAGAGTCACCACTCCTCCAATCCACCTCCCTCATTGCAGAATATAGCCTAAAAGACCACCATTATTGGGAAAAATATCAGACAACTGTCACATTACCTAACTTAGTGAAATCATAACAAAGGCTTCCATTAGAAGTGACATAACATAAGCTGGAAGGGGTTTTCAATTCCACTTACACTTCTTTTCCCCCTTCCTTTCCTGAAATGTCTCACATTCTCGGCATGTTTTGTGGAAGCTTGATTAAAGTCAGGAAATCTGGTTTTGTACCACTCACTCATTTCCTGAGGGGATATTAAACAGAAGAGGGCAAACAGGAATGCTTATTGTCAGATCTGTGAGAAGATACGTACTGTTTCCAGTTATTAGATGAATATGTAAGCATGTAAAAAAACTGACAGCATTAGTAGAGACTATTTTTTGTGTGCAACTAAGAGAAAGGGCTAAAGGAAATACTGGATTTGGAATCATGGGGGAGGACCCATGAACAAAAATCTGAACGTGCATCATCCTTCCATCATTTTAAATGCTATTTATAACACGTGGATTGGAAGAAGCATTTATTTTGTAAAAAAAAAAGAATCTATCCAACTATCCTGTGCATATTTATATCTAGCGATGGACTACTAAGTATATTCAATATGTTTGTGACAGGTTTTATTAGGGGGGCGGAGGGGGAAGAGATCAGCGAGAGCTGACAGATAATTTAATCTCACAAATACGACAAAGTATAATTTTACCTGCAGGTTCTTGGCTGCGATTTTTTCATCCTACATCTAGATGTCCCTCAGAGCAGCAACCAGGTCTGAGGCCGAGCAGGAGACATCGGCACACACAGCAGCACTGCACATCTGTTTCATGAAATCTTCGTTTGCCTGTTTTGACAGAAACACACAGAGAGGACATGGTAAATAAAGCGATCCTCCACACAGCTCCTAGAAAAGAAAGGCTGCAAAGCAATGTCAAGGGGAAAAAGCTTTGCCCTGTCTGCCCCCCGCCATGCCCCTGCCCAGGAAAGCACCTCCCAGCTGGGCCTCCAGGGAGATGGGAGCCGCAGCGGCATCCACGTCCTCCAAGAAACACGGGAAACTGCACATGGCCATCAATCCCCCCTGCGCCGTGTAACACGGCCCCACGGCTCCGCACCAGCCATGGGACTCCTGGCCTGGCAATGGGCACCCCCAGCACACCCCACTCGAGGGAAGCCCTTGCCCCTTTGTGCAGGGGATGCTGCAGGGCTGGCACGGGCCCCCTAAAGCACTGGGAGCCCCTGGGTGCCACGCCGTGGGGAGGCTCTCCAGCATGGCAGGATGTCCCTTTGCAGGGCACCAGGAGGGTTTACTTCTCCACAACTCTGGCACTGGTGTGGTCTGCTGCTGTGCTGTGAAATGGGGTCATGCAATATGAGGCCTGTGCTGCTGAGAAAAAGACAGTCTGGGAGCAGGGCCGGCAAGACCAAGCGGTGCCAGACGCTCCCGTTCCAGCAGCGTTAGATAGCCCCTGCGGTGCCAGGTGCAGGGCAAGCAGAGCTGTCCCCATGCCCAGTGTGCAGTGGAGCAATTGCATTTACCATAGCTATGGTAAGTCTCCTGCCCAGTCCCTACTAATTATTTCCTGCCACACTGCAGCACGCAGAAACACAAATTGCCAATGTGAGGTAACAAAACGCAGGTACCAAAGCAGAGCAAGAAAAAGGCAAGGGTGCAGGTAGAGAAGGTTGGCGAAAGAAAGAGATGCCTGCTTGAAGTGACATGCAGCAGCATGAGGTGTGCTGCTATTTTGGTTGCTCTAGCATGTTCAGTGAGGCAATGACAGGCTTCTCTGTTGTACAGCAGCTTCACCTCTGGGTGCTGTGCTAAGCTGGGTGTGATGCAGTTGTGGGTGGCTGTGATCCAAAGGCACATGCTGGCGATCTGGTTCCCCTCTTTGTGACAATGAAATAGTGGAATAAGGACTTTCTCCTCTGAGTTTTCATGTGCTCAGCAAGTTCTGCAAGGTCTGGATGGCTTTTTGGAGAAAGGTGTCAGGTCAGAGAGCCCCCATAGAAATCCTGCAGAACTCAACCTGTGGTCTCCATGTCTCCTTGCACTGAGAAGGGAGAAGTAAAGGAGACACAGCCAGGTTATGCAAATTCTTTCTTCCCTACCTCATCCCTCACCCTCACATTCCTACTTATAAACAGGGTCTCACACCTAGACTCTCTCTGACATGTCAAGAAAGGTGTCTCATTCTGCCAGCAGAGCCATTTAGAAACACCACTGTCTCCATCTTATCCTGTGCATCTTCCCTCTCTGCTTCATAGTTCCTCATGCATCTCCAGCATCTTAGCTACACCATCAGCAACAGATCACCACAGAGTCCTATGGGACAGGGTTTGAAATGCCTTTCAGGGGTACTTGGTCAGTCTAAGGACAACCATTGGGTGCTTCTCACTGCTCCTGCCACCCAGAAATTCTTGGTTTACTGCTTCCAGTCCCCAGCCCCTGCCAGTTTCAAGGCAAAGCCCAAACTAAGCACCCCTTGTATGCTGCAGGGACAGGGAAGGCCATTCACACACCATCTCTGTGATGACAAAATCAAGACACCATTCAGGTTCCTCTACACAAACACATATACGTATATGATGTATATGTATACACACCTACATACATCTAGGCTCATCTTTGCCTAACACAATGCCAGATGTATTCATATATATATGAATATATTTATATCCCAAAAGATACCCAGAACTACATTAATTATATTCTCAATGATTTGCTCATTTAATATGTAGAAAGTTCCTATGTTAAGTTTTGCTGAACGGAGCCGTTTCCTTGCTTACTGGGGATGGTGGTGTTGGCTGCCTTGCAGGATATTTACTTCTGGCTCGGCAGACAGCCTCTCAGTTCAGGCTGATGAAGCTGACGGAGATGTTTGAAGTGGTGGACAGAGATGGAGAGAGTTTGCCCGCTGTGAGGAGAAACCCTAGGGAGCAAGCAGACTGCTCTTTGCACGGTACGCTGCGTGCAGACAGGCAAGGCATACTTAAATTTCAGAACAAATAGGTTTAGTCAGACCATGCAAAAAATAGTCCTCATGTGCTCACAGGTCTTGCCAACCATTAGCATCAAGCACAGCCTTCCCAGCAGGATAATCCAGGAGTTACTTCACCTCGCCAAGGATCTGCCCTGTGGGAATGCTTCTTGCTGCCACCGTGATTGCTGACAGAAACTCTGCTGACTTTTGTGGGCACAGGGATGGGTCTGAACCCCAGCCTGGGTTCATGGCAGAATGGGGAGGCCATGAGGGCTGCAGCTTAACCATAGCTGCTGCCAGCTGCTGTCTGTCTGTCTAGTGTCCAGGCTGCCTTACCCTTCCTGCCCACATTCATCCCTCAAAACTGGGCTTGCAGGAGGGATGAGTACACACACTTATCCGGGTGTAAGACCACACATGTACGTGTCTGGGTGGGGAAGGAAATAACCCCTGATCTAAGTTCTGCCACAGTAGGGTCCTCATTAGAGGTAACCAAGTCAGACTGCTGATTTTGCAGTAGAGTGTGTGGAAATGGGCAACGCACCTGGGACTGACTTACTCAGTCCACTAATTTTATATACAGTGCATGCGGAGGACAGGGGAGAGGCAGAGATGAATGTAACTTCTGGCACCAGTGAACATGGGTAGATCTTGCCTTCAAGAACCCAAGAATTTCACCTTTTTAACATTCTTGGTTAATTAGCAAATTAGGAAACTGTTATGGGAAGCTGAGGCAATGAAGTGCAAAAGCTAATGATTTAGATAGCAGCTTTAATGCAAACATGCTTGGGTGAAATATTAAATCTCATGAAACAAAGAGGTCCCTTCTACTGCATCTGTGCTGGCACACCATACAGCAGCTCCACATGCCAGGGCCCCGAGGGCACCCACAGCCCTGGCTGTCCCTGCCCACCACCCCAGGGGTCCCCTCACCCTGCCCATGGCCCAGGACCCCATCTCAGCCCGTCGGGGCCGTCAGGCACTGCTACATGCTGCCAAACGGCATTAATGAGCCCCCTCCCCAAATGTGGAGCAGGGTTTTAGCCAGCGTGTGGTAGGAGTGTGGATACTTGGCCTGTAACAGTGTCAGTCCCGGCAGCTTTGCTCTGGGTCCTTTGTCGGTGGCTGTGAACTCCCAGCCCTGCCAAACACCAGGCAGGCTTGTTCACCTGGGATGTGACGGCTAGTATTCAGCTAGACTCCTTCAGACTTTTAAAATACGTCCTTTTTTACTGATCTTGCTGCAAAACTCAGGTGGTGTGGTTTAGCCCCCGTCGGCAGCCAAGCACCACACAGCCACTCGCTCACCCTCCCCCTGCAGTGGGATGGGGGAGAGAATCAGAAGGGCAAATGTAAGAAAACTCGTGGGTTGAGATAAGAACAGTTTAATAATTGAAATAAAATAATAACAATAATAACAACAATAATAGTAATAAAAATTGTAATGAAAAGGACAACAATGAGAGAGAGAGAAACAAAACCCAGGAGGGAAAAAAAAAATCAAGTGATGCAACCACTCGCCACCCACCGGGCAGCGATTGCTGCCCCCCAGCCAACTCCCCCCAGTTTGTATACTGAGCATGACGTCATATGGTATGGAATAGCCCTTTGGACAGTTTGGGTCAGCTGCCCTGGCTGTGCCCCCTCCCAGTGTGCACCTGGCAGAGCATGGGAAGCTGAAAAAAGTCCTTGACTGGTGTAAGCACTACTTAGCAACAACTAAAACATCAGTGTGTTATCAGCATTCTTCTCATACTAAACCGAAAACACAGCACTATGCCAGCTACTAGGAAGAAAATTAACTCTATCCCAGCCAAAACCAGGACAGGTGTGCTTCCCCTACCGACAGTGCTGCTTGAAGAAACGAAGGCACCATCCCTCCTTTCCTCCATGCTCACCCTGATGGGAGCGCTGCATCCCCGCAGCAGTGCAGGTACGGGGGACCCACGGCTCCTGCCTTGATGCACCCTTCCCAGCAGTATATGGCATAACGCATCTCAGATCCCACGCAGAAGTTGAGAGCTGTGAGCGTTTCTTATGCCACCAGAGGAAAGAGCATGAAAAGAAAGCTGCAAAGGATTTAGGCCCAGGTTCTTCCTGTTAAACTTAAAAAAAAGGTTACCTCCAGAGGTTCTCTCCAATGAGGAAAATTCCAGCATGGAGCAAGCTGAGCCCTGAAACCTTGGGAACAGGTAAGGTAAAGGGAAATTCAGGTGAGGTGGAGACAGTGCAAGACAGTAAGTGGTCCCAATTGGGACCTTATTGGGAGCAGGCTGGTACCAAATTTAGACAGCAGTGGTTTTAGACTGCAAGAGGGCAGGTTTAGATTGGCCATAAGGGAGACATTTTTCACGATGAGGGTGCTGAGACACTGGGACGGGCTGCACAGACAAGCTGTGGATGCCCCACCACTGGAAGTGTTCAAGGTCAGGTCGGACGAGGCTTTGAGCAACCTGGTCTGGTGAAAGATGTCCCTGCCCAGGACTGGGGGGGGTTGGACTGGATGATCTCTGAAGGTCCCTCCCAGCCCAAACCACTCCATGTCTCCATGAAGTGAGCACCGCGCAGGAAAGCCTCGGGAAACCGGGATCTCAAAGGCGGCGGGATCTCCAACGGCTCCTGCCGCCCGCGGCCGTAAGGCGCTTGCTGGGTGCACCTGGTGCCTTCGCACCCCACCACCACAGCGCCTGGCTGTGCTCCGGGAGCCTGGCGGGCCGTGTGAGGGCCGTCAGGACGCGACAGCAGCGCTATGCCACCGCACCGCTGGCGGCTGCCGCCCGCCCGGGCCTGCCGGTGCCTGGCGGGGGCGGGCGGAACCCGCGCGTAGGGGAACGGTTCCCAGTGCCGCTTGTTGCTGGCCGGCGGCGGCGGCGGCGGGCGCGGGGCGG